>VMDR010001948.1:46815-98108 GCA_007922815.1 Macrotus californicus
GTCTTCTGATAGGTCACAAATCTACCCCAGGTCTTAAGATTATCTTCACACCTTACGTGTGTGCTTTTTACGGTTGTGCATTTATAACTCTGTGCTGTTAAAATCTAGCACTTCATAAACTAGCAACTGCTCATTGGCAATGAATCTCGATGTTCTCTGGGTGTCCAACCCGTGGCCCATGGGCCGCGTGCAGCCCAGGATGGCTACGAACACAGCCCAGCACACAATCGTAAGTTTACTGAAAACATTACGGGATTTCTGTGTGTGTGATTACGTGTCACACTGTATTTAATGTGAGGCCCAAAACAGCTCTTCTTCTTCCAGTGTGGCCCAGAGACGCCAAAAGGTTGGACAGCCCCATACCTAGAGGGTCCTGGGTTATCACTGGAAGCTGGTTCTTATCAATGTGGGCTGGTTCACCAGCCGCACTGGCTGAAATAATCATTCGCACTTGGTTTCCATGGTGCCCAGCAGTTCGTGCAGAGGCTTCTACCTGCGTTGGCCCGTGGCAGGGATACAGCCAGAGCTGAATAACTTGTATTCAATTGAGTTAAATTATCGCATTTGACCTTTACAAGGACCTATGAGGGGTTAGAGTTATGTTGGAGGGAAGGGCTGCCTTTTTACAAGAATCTCACGCATCTGCAGTGAACAGACTGGATCCCCCAGACGTTCCACAGTCTCAGGTTCCTTTTCCGCACGTCTCATAGCCCCCTGCCCCTCCCCCTTCCAGAGGTAACATCATCCAGAAATTTCCCATCCACACAGACACACAGAAATGTCTTTTTGCAAAGAACGGAGGTCCGTCAGCATTGCAAGGTTTTGCCTCTGATTAGCCTGCTTCTCCTGGAGCTGAGAAGACAGCACAGCATTCACTGGAGAGTTCAGAGCTACTGGCGGGGTGGGGGAGAAAACCATATCAGCTTAAGGGAGATGGAATCAAATCTACAAAGGTTAAAAACTCAATAAGCTAATCAGACATGGGAACAGACACTGAAATAGGCATTGCCAAACCTGGAGTTATTTTACTGCAAACCTACTCTGCTGATGTGAGTAACTCTCGGGAGCAAAGTACAGCACGCACCGCTCCCGAAAGTCCTGCGGTCCCCCCTCTCCCCACCCCGCCCCACCTAGCCAGGATTCTCAGTCCACACAGGGTCCCCTGACTCCTGCTGAGAACCAAAGATCACTTCCTGATGTCCAAGGAAAAGTACCAGACAGCTTTTCTCAGGAGGCTAACCCAGCAGGTAACCAACTTCCTGGCACTGGGAGCGCCACCTTTGCTCTGGGTTCCATCCGGGCTCTGAGCCTCCAGCCAGAAGCCTCCGCGACCCAAGACAGTGAGCGGAGGCTTAATAGCTGGCCTGTGGCAGTTTCGACCCTCTCCAGGAATGCAACTTTATCAGTGAGTGAGTCAACGGGTCACCCTGGGCCTCTCCATCCCCGGAAGGGAGGGAGGGAGCTGGGGCAGTGTGCCTGATAAGGCCCGCCTCCCCCTGAGGGAAGGGAACCTTGCCTGAACCCGCCCTTTCTGCTTTTTAGTTCATAATAACATTCTTGTCCCGCCCAGTTTCTACCTGTGAACGCCTTCCCCAGCGCACAGCTCCGGAGGCTCCCCTGCCTGCTGGATGCGTGCTGCCTGGTGCGTGAATGGCTCAAAAAGCCAAGTAGATGTGCAGATTCACCTGGTTGAATGTTTGTTCTTTAGCACAGCCATATGACCGTCTCAGACCAGAGGTAACGGACCTCACAGGTGAACCGGACATAATTTTCTCTAAAGTGCTGGGTCCTAACGTACCTTTCTCTTCATTTAAACCCAGAACTGACCCAGGAGGAAGCCTCTGTGTGCGTCATCAACCACAGAGAGGACAGAGCAAAAGTCAGGGGGCCGGAAGCTCTCAGAGACGGAGGGTCCGTCTGAGCCACCGAGTCCGGCTTTCCGACCCTGACAAGAGCGAGGCCCAAGGAATACTCCGGGCAGAGGGTCCAGCAGACCCTCGAGGACACCCTGAGGGACCGGAAGCCCACTTGCACCCCACAAGGCAGCTCTCGCAGCTCCAGGGTGGCTTGCACAGGTCTGCACTGCTCACGCTGGGCTGTGAGTTTCCACGAGGGCCCAAGCCTTTTGCTCTTGATAGGGGACTCCAGAGTTGGAAATTTTGAGTTTAAGTAACACCTAAGAAGCTTAGCAATCAATGCACATAAAAGCTGTTGTTCCAGGAACTGCAGGTGTGACCCACCCTGGCTCCAGGAGACCACAAACAGTCCCCCCCTTTGTGCCCCAGGAGAACGGCAAGCCATCAGGATGGGATCTGAGCCCTTGTGCTCCAGGGCACGAGGCCCACCACCCAGGACACAGCTGAGGCCACCGCCCAGGGTGAGAACACTGCAGTTTTCTCAATCCAATTAACTCTCCCTGAATTCCACAGCCCTTACCTACACTTTGTTCTCCGCATAAAGAGGGCCATTTTAAAATGGAATTTAAGACGGTCCGTTAGGGTTGGAACCCACCGTCTTCTCAGATCACTGGCCATCAGAATAAAGCGCCCGTTAAGATTCAATCCCTGCCTCTGCTTACTGGGTCTGGTAGGTGACGGGCAGCATGAACGCCGGCTTTCCTGGTGTCACTAAAGCAGCACCGAGACCGAGTCGATTCCACTTCACGCCGAAGTCCTTCAGACACGGGAACGTGCACAGCAACCAGAGCTAGGCCACCGCTTAGAGCTGGTGGCGCTGGCAGGGAGGAAACCAGGGAGCAGAGGGCAGGAGGTGTAAACTCTACGTCCCCACCTCCGAGCCTGTGTGACACAGGGCCGGACACTTAAGTTCTTGGGTGCCCACAGACAAAATACCGAGGAACACTTCCTCACCCGCGCTGACATAAGTTCTTGTTTCTTCATTTTTGTTTTCATGTTTGTTTCCTTTGCTTTGAGAGAGAAACCACCAGTTGCACACACCCAGGCTGGCGAGCCTGCCTGTGATGAGGGCGAGGAGCGCCTGCTTTCTCCGTGGCCCTCCTCTGCCCTGGCAGGCACTGTCTCTCCCCGACCGGCCCTCAGGCGGGTCCCCCTTGAGCTCCACCAGCAATGGCACCTGCTGGGAATGTCACTCAAAAGGGACACTGTCCACTCGCCACAGGGCGAGTCCACTGGCCAAGTTACAGCCCTGCCCGGCACCATCCCCAGGGACCTCAGTGCACCCAGAAAAGGGCTGGGGTCCGTGGCTGCCCTAATCCCTGCCCCGGCCTGCCTGCTGGTTGACAGCAGCTCCCCCAGGCCTTGCTGCTGAGCACTGGAAGTGCGGACCCCTCTGATGGCAGTGAGAACCGGTTTGGTGGGGCCGAGCCCAGCACCAGTCAACGAGCTGCCGGCCAAGTGAACGGTGATGGAGGCGGCTCTGCTGATTTAGCAAAGCAGGCTTTGCCTTTACTTCTGGTAAAGAAAGAAAAGTCATCTTCCTGAAACCTGTCTGACTGCCAGCCAGGAACCACTCACTCCACGCGGGTTCCGCTACCGTGTCCTGTGATTGTGGAGGGAAACCGAGGCACGGCGGACTGTGGACAAGGACCCACTTCATGAGGGTGCAGTCACAACAATGTTCATGTCTGAGGGTCTCGTCTGGGGGCTGGGGGCCGGGGCCAGGAGGCATGAGGAAGCCCACGCGGGCAGCAGACAGACAGCAGAGCCGGCAGAGGGCCCAGCCTCCAGGCCCCGTGCTACATTCCTCACCGTGTGACTCTGTGTCCTCAGCGCTCCCGGCAGGGACTGCTGCCAGGAACCTTGGGGACCCCAGCACAGAAGCCCTGCCACTCCTGTGCCCTGTTCTAAAGGAACCTGGAACCTAAAGCCTGGATCGTGATTGGCCAAGATCAATCACAGCCTGGTCTGAGGGTGGCTGGCAGCGGAGGGGACCCACAGAGGCTGACGCTCAGCGAAAAGAACTGAAGAGGGACCCACGGGGGCCAGGGCGGAGGGGCCCAGGGCAGGACGCGAAGACAGGTGGGAACCCAAGGCAGCTCCCAGAGGTCTGGAGCAGGTAGGAGGGCCCAAGGGAGGCAGGGCCGAGGTTGGGGACAGTCCTGGGGTCAGAGAGAGGGATGCAGAGTCCTCCCCCAAGGACAGGGATGAGCTGCCTCAGCAGGGCAGGACAGAAGGACAGGAACAGAGTGCCTGCCCTGCCGTCCCCCAGATTGAGCAAGCTTCTGCGTCAGCCCTGGACAAGGTCGCCCAGCACAGCGCCCGCGGGAGAGGCAGCAATGTTTGCCGGAATGCGGGCGCCTCGGGGCCACAGAGCCACGGCTGGAGCCGAAGGTGCAGCGGCACTCAGCAGAAGGCCAGGGGCCCCTCCTCCCGCTCTCCCGAGGGCCTGCCTGGGCCTCCCTGCCTCCCACGCTGAGCGCTCCGGGAAACCGCCCTCAGACACGGGTGGCAGTACTACTTCCCGCCGGCCCTGTTTTCCGCACACACTACGATTGTCAGCCTCCCAAAAACCCTGTGTGGTCGGTGTCATTATCCCCATTTCCCAGAGAAACGGAGGCTAAAGCAGCTTGATTAGCCTTCACCAGCTAGTAAGTGACAGCACAGGGGTCCTGCGGGCCCCTAGGGCGCCCCATGTTGCTCTCCCCCCACCCCCTCCCCAGTATGGACCAGGAGAAACTGATTCAATGACCCCCAACAAGGAGAACCCCTAGAAAAGAGGCAAGGAGGCTTCTTTTAATCTAACCCTTGCTCCTGATGCCCCTCAGGGACAGCTACCACTTTGGGAGCCACTCAGGCTGGGCCGGTCTGTTTGAAGCGGGGCAGCCTGCTGGGCCCGCCCCACAAGGCCCCTCTCCCAGCCGTGTGTGACTCACGGCCTGGGCTACAGCCGCCCAAGGGCGCGGGGCTGCTCGGGGTTACGGCCCACATATCCCTCCACCACCCGCTCCTTCGGTTACCGGTTCATTCGTTTCCCGTGACTAAGGCGTGGCCTTGGCGTCAGGCTCATGCAAGCAGAAGGCACCGTGAGGCGTCCTCAGAGAGCTACCTGTTTCACAGACAGCATTTCATCAGACCCCTCTGAGGTCAGAGTTACAGTCCTCACTTAAAATCAGAAAACATGGGGAGGTCAGATAACTTGTCTAAAGTCACTTCGCTGGTTTCAGAGCGAGAATCTGAGCTGGACACATCGGAACCCGAAGCCAGTTCTCTCTGCTCGAGAAGACTACCCCAGCACCCTCTCCTCCCGCTGGTTACAGACCCCCGTCAATCAACTCCAGGGGACATTCCCAGCCCCAGCCTTGGATCCGAAGGCACTTCTTCCTCACAGGTTGATGAGGTTGACGTTCCATGAACTGCCACGTCCACCCCCACTCGTCATCACGCCAGCAGGCGCCGTAAACCAGACGTTGTAAGGTCACGTGCACTTTGGAGCTTCTGCTCACCTGCCCTTTGTCCCAGAAAGGGATCCTCCTCTGTGAGGAAAAGCAGAGTACAAACCTCCCCGATTTTGCTCCCCATGACCAAGCCATGCACAGAGCTCCCTGCTGATGGGACAGCTTTGGATGCAATCAGGGGAGATCTGCCCCCAAAGCAGGCGCCTGTCCTGCCCGCGAAGGCCCCGAGGCCACCAAGATCCCCACACTCTCAGCAGGCAGCTTCCAGGCAGACCTCCAGCCCGGGCCTTGGTCAGCTCCCCACAGACCAGAACCCTACACCGTGTGATGGATTTACTGTCCCCCCCCCCCCGCTAGGAGGATGACAGTGGTCCTCAAATTTACAAATTTTAAAACATGCCCCAAAGAGCATCAGATAATATGGCTTCATTGGGCAACATTCAGTCTCGGTGTTTGAGGCATTTCTGTCAGGCGGATCGTGCAAAGCGGTGGTCTCAGGAACGTGGCAGAGAGAGAACCCCGCAATAAAGCCAGGTTCTTGCCGGAGCCTGAACCCCTGCCCAGGGCCTCCGCGTGGCTCATCCTCGGACCCGCTCCGCTGAACTGAACCCCCAGGGCTCGAGGGGGCATGGAGGGGCACCAGCGCCAGACCGAGCTCATACAGGATCAGGGCCCGGGTTTCCTCGGGGAGGTCACGACCAGGAAGCCCGTGAAAGGAGCCTGGCCCCTGGGCGATGGAGCACAGGTCAGCAGTGGGGACCCAGGCCTAGGTCACTCTCGCCCTCTTACAACCCGCATGACCTCGAACAAGTAGCTCACATGACCTTCCAGGTTCCCAGCAAGTCCCTCACGTAAAGGGAGGGAATAGCACTAGTGTCACCATGTGACTGGAAGGGTTAGTGGAGAGAATTTGTGACGTGCCGGGTGCCCCCAAACGCTGTATCCACGCCAGATGACCGTGCAGAGCAGCCAAACACAGCGTTCCCCACGGGAAATTCCACCCCAACCCATCCACTCTCACCCAAACCGGCAGAGACCGGCACAACATCAGTGACCCGGCTGCCGGGTACACACACGACCTTTGCTCCTCGCTACAGCTCTCCTGGCCATCGGCATAGCAACATCGTGCAGGAGACAACGAAGAATCTGGAAGATTATTTCAAAGACCTCGAGGCCTAGGACCTCTTCCCTCCCACCTGCCCCCGCGGAAGGCAACCAGCCCCCGCCCCAGGAGGCAGGCCGGCCGCTGGGTCCGCTGCCAGAGCCTGCTCACCATTGCTCCGTTGGCCGGTGGGAAGGGGCTGCCAGCCACGGCTTCAGGCTGGTTCTGGAATCACCACTTATCAGGGGTGAATCCAGGGACTCGGAAAGTCAAACCGGTCACAGCCGGACTATGACCTAGAGGGTCTGCCTCTGCACCCACGGTGAGGGGGCTGCTGTCCTCACTGACTACCTTTCAGCCTGGAGTGGTCTGGGGGGCTTTCCTCTTTAACCGTGCATGTGTAGAGGATCACCCCAAAGAGAAAGTGCCTGTGTTCCTCTTAGAGGGTCCCAGGCACCTTCCTGCCATCGGTTCGTGGTCAGAAGCTCACCCCCTGGGCCCCACAGACTGAGAAGACCAGTGTGTCACTGTGGGCGTTTCCAGCCGAGAGGACAGGACGCAGCTGTTACCACCAGGGCCAAGGAGACGTGTTTGCCTTGTCAACATCAAGAGATAACGGAGTTTGTCCTCAAATATTGAGAAACCTCAGGCCACACTGGGGACCGGTGGCCTTGAACACTGAAAGCAGTATGTCATCCGCAGGGGATGCTTTCCTGGGCTATTACAGCACTTTGAAGGCATGCGGACTGGGCGACGAAGTCCGACCCTCGATGTCAGCGATAAGGACACTGAAACCAGCACAGGGAGGGCTCATCCAAGGCCACAGAGGCGGTGCCTGTTAGGGGCCGAATTGCGTCCCCCAAATTCGCATGGGGAAGTCTTCACCCTCAGCACTTCAAAATGCAGCTGTGCTCAGAAATAGGGCCTTTGGAAAAGCAATTAAGGTCAAATGAGGTCATTAGGGTACACCTTTTTGCAATAGGACTTGTGTCCTTAGAAGAGGAGGTAAAGACACAGACACGCACAGAGGGACGACCAGCTGTCTGCACACCTGGGAGAGAGGCCTCAGGGGAAACTAACGTTTTGCCACTAAAACTGTGCCCGGCTCTGCTTTCCCCACGACACGGCAGCCATCTCAGGGATGGACACTGTAAAATACCCGTTTGGCCCACTCACTGAGACTGATGATAGTTTAAAGCACTTCGAACCAGCAAGCATGTACTTGGGAGGACCCCCAGGATGCCGTGTTGTCAGATGGTGCTATGACGTCAATGCAAGACCGTTCCTGGGTGGCTGGTCAGCCGCCTCTGCGACTGGAGAAGCCGTCCGGGTCCTCCCAGCAGTGATGCCACTCCTGGAATGACTGGCTGTTGAGAGGGCGCGGTGCTCACGGCCGTGGATGAGGTCAAGCTCATCGGCGTGCAGAAAGGAGAGCACGCGCCTCGTGTGTTTATTTTCTCACTGGCGAAGCTGTAGAAACGGACCAAGAGTCTCTAAAGGGTTTCTAAGGGCAACGTGGATGGAGGGCCACACCTGCACCTGACAGGCCGCTAGGGACTGACGTCCTGTGGGCAAAGGCCTGGACGTGGAGAAGACGCATCACTGAGGCTGTGGGTGACAGAAGTCACACAGCACAGTGGCCACACGTGCACACTTGGAGCCAGCCCGCCTCCCACACAGGCTGTGTGAGCCTGGCCGACTTCCTCAGCCTCTCAGTGCCTTCAGGAACTCCCAGCAGCACCTCTCCCAGGAGCACCCATGGGAGGGCCTGGTGCATTAAAGCACACACACCCATGAGTAACCGGTGCCCAGGGGCCCTGCTCGCCCCTGGCCTAGCTAGCCAGGTCAGCCTGGGAGGAGCAGTCACAAGACAGGGCGAGGAGCTCTAACGAAGGGCCTGGGGGTCTGGAAGCCAAGGAGAGAGACGTATCTACAGTCATCCAAGGCCACCAGTGAGCTGGTTCTGGCATGCAGGTAGAGATTGTTCTGGAAGGGAAGACACCCTAGGCAAAGTCAGAAGGCTTGCGAAAACATCCCGTGGGGGAACCACCAGGGGATGGCTGAAGCTGGAGGGAGGCTGCGGGGCGGGTGGTGGGAGAGGAGGGGGGCGGGGGCTCGGGGCACCACTATAACAGAGCACAGGCTGAACGTGCAGATCAGAACTGTCTCTCCACTGCTGGGGGGCACCGCCCACTGGTCCAGGCAGGAGATGATGAGGACTCAGACCAGGGGGACAGGGAAGAGTGACCAGCAGAGAGAGGTGGTACTTAATGGAAAGATATTGGGTGCAAAGCTGAAGAGAGAGGCGGGGGATGGGGATGGGAGCCAAGCCCCATGACCTTCCTGCAGCAACTTCCTCCAAGGGTCTCCAGGTTCCCAAGGGGGCAGGCAACTAGGGACTCTGTCCCTGTGCCCCAGGGAAGACGTCGGATACCAGGTGGGGCGCACTTAGCTAAATGGCAGCCCCGTGCAGAGCCCTGGGCTGGGCCCGCGGGCGAGAGCAGGCGTTTCTGACAGGCGGCCCTGGAGGCCCGGTGTCCCAGGAGGAGATAAACCCGTTCGGAATCACCCACCGAGGGCAGACAGCGATGAGTGCCAACAAGTGCCAGAGCAGAGCCGATAGCACCCCAAGGACGTGCTCCGGCCACAACTTCCAGCTGGAAGAGATCAGGGAAGCCGCCTTGGAGGCGGGGCCTTGGAGCCCAGACGTGCTGGTGCCATTGTCCTTCAGGGTTCTGGAGTCTCGGTGTCTCCCCTTCGCACCCCCTGGGCTGCCTTCTCGGTGAGCTGGCTGCTGCCGCTGCCACAGCGGTGCACATTCTTGCACTGACTGTCCCTTGTTCCCGGGATAGCCGCAGCACTGAGAATCTACTGTGGCGGCCAGAGCTGACTCGCGGGTCTCCACAGGCACCGCCGGGATTGCGGGAACAGGTGTCGGGCAGGACCCAGAACCGTCGAATTTACCTGCCGCGCTGTTGGCCAGGCTGGTGACGATGCAGCACCTGTTCCCATAAACACAGGCCACGTTCCCTGTCACAGCCAGTCCAGGCTGCTAGGACAGGGCACCTCAGACGAGGCAGCGCAAACGATCGCTTCTTACTCTTTGCTCTGGGAGCCCAACGAGATCAGGGCTCCCATGGGTGGGCTCTGGGGGGACCCCCTTCCTGGTGCACAGACGGCGCCTACTCACTGTGTCTGCACGTGGTGGGGAGTCGGGCCATCTCTCTCGTGTCTATTTTCACGAGGGTGCTGTCCCCACGCAGGGGGCTGCACGCTCATGGCCTAATTCCCTCCCCGAGGCCTCACCTCCAAACTCCATCCTGTCGGGGCCTCCTTCAGCCCACAGCTCCCCTTTCTAAATTCCCTCCTGTTTGAGAAAGAAAAATCCAAGAGGTAAACTTCAGTTCCCAGATCTTCCAAATAACCAGGAAATTCGGGCCACGGGGGTGTCAAAAATTGGTTTTTAAAGAAGAGTTAGGGGTTAGTCACCTTGGGAACAGCATCTAGTGAGCTGAAGGCTGTTTATTTAGAGATGACAAGTGAAATCTTTAATATGCCACTGAAACGCGCACAAAAGTCAGTGCGTTTTTTAAAGTATTGTTGCATCTCTTCGCTTGATTGCTTCTCACGCTGCTCTTTGGAGTCACGGGCGAGAAAACCAGATGTGTAATATTTGAGGTCACCCTCAAGTCACCTAGCCATTGTCAGGAGACAGGCTTGCTCCAGAAACAGCATTGTGGGGAACATTCTAGAATAGCTGGAGTCGCCTCTGGGTTGTCACTTTCCAGGTGTGTGCCTCAGCTTCCACGGGGCAGCAGTCACCCCAGGGTCGAACTGTAGAGCCACACACTCAAACAGGCCCAAGGGCTGGGCGTGGCAGAGAAGGCCGAGGCCACACTCACAGATCCGTCACCTTCCAAAGTCGGGACAGAAGGATGCTTTCCAGCCTTCCAGCCCAATGGAATATCACAAACGGAGGGAGACAGAGCTGGGGCTTGGACACAAGAGTTTGCTAGAGGCAGAATGCCACCATCCCCACGAGGGACTGGAGATCTCCCCAGCAAACCCGACCCCCATGTAAGCCCCACTTTCTGCAGACAGAACCCGCCTCGTTGAATCGAGGCTCAGTTCACAGTCTGGGTGCTGGTGTCTCCCCTTGTCCCAGCACTGAACCTTTAACCTCCAAGATTCTGTTGGCTCCCTCATCCCTGGCACGCTCCTGTCTGAACCTGCAGGGCCAGCCTCCCCGCCGCCCCCCACTCCAGCGCCCCCCCCCCTCCAGAGCAGTCTGCATTGGGGTCAGGGTGTGGGAGCAGAAGCCTGGGGCTCGGTTTCTTTTTCTTACTTTGGAGCGGATAGGCTAAAAGAGGTACTTTGCCAGGCATGATGGAGGTAGACCGTCCCCTCCACTAGCTGCTCAGCAGGCATATGGCCTGCGGTCCCACCAGTTACAAAGTAATTATTGGAGCGACACAAACAGATTTTTTTCATCAAAGTGGAGGTGTGATTTTCTCGGGTTCTGTGAGAACATTTGCACGTATTTTTACCAACCCAATCTGTTTTCCGGCAGCCAAGTGGCCACAGGGCCTGAGAGGCTGACTTGAATGTCTGCGAGCCCTGAAGGTGTGCCGGTGCCGGGTGCCGTCCTGGAGCTCCAAGCAGCCCCGGCCCAGCAGGAGGCCGGAGCCTTGCAGATGGAGCCAGCGGGCCCTGCAGCAACCAGGACAACTGGGCTGCAGTGAGGACAGCAGCCCAGAGACAGGGGTCCTGAGTTCATTCTGTGACCCCAGCAGCACTGCCTCTTCCTGCCTGCGGAGGCTCTCACCTGTGACAGGAGGGACCTTTGCCAAAGCCACCGCCTCACACACAGAACCATGGGGGGCTCATGGCTCTACCCAGGGCCAGAATCGCCTCCTTTTTACTCGGCATGCCTGGTCTAGCTCTAAGAGCACTTTGAAACAAAGTGTCAGACTTGTGACAGATGCCGGCCAGGGTAGAGACCGCAGGGCTGGCATGCTCCTTCCCTGTTCCCTGTTCCCGCCTCCCTCAGTCCCTGGGAAACAAAAGCTGTCTCGATTTGCCATACAGATGTACTATACAGCATGGTGGCCGCCAGCCACAGTGCCCAATTTACACTTTCATTGAGTAAACTCTAAAATTCAGTTTCTAGGCCACACTAGCCATACCTGAAGTGTCACAAGCCACACATGGCTTGTGGCTGTCACACTGAACAGTACAGGTAAGGAACACTTTCATCTGCAGAAAATTCTGTCTGCAGGACAGTGCTGGGTAGACTGACCAGGGCTGCAGCCACGCGGGGGTCAGGGGAGCCGGGGAGGCCACATGAAGGCGACGGGCTGAGCGGGTGGCCACGAAGAAGCCGAAGCGTGAGCCAGAATCGGGGGTGTAAGAAGGCAGCTCCCCCCGGTATGTGGAAGGAAGGCCTGTGCGGGAGGCCCTGAGGAAGCCACGTGCCCTGCGTCTGGAAAAGGCTCAACCACCGCTCCTCTCCCTGGACAAGCACACCTCCCCAACAATGCGGCAGGACAGTGGGTTAGCTTCCTGGGAAGATGGACTTGATCACCCCCCAAAACCTCTTGGCTCAGAAGGAGAGGCGGAAGCCACTCCCCAGGAGGGAGGTGGAGACACATCTGCACAGACGCCACAGGAGCAGCAAGGCCCCCAAGAACTTTCTGCTCACACCGAGGGGAAGGCGGGGTGGGGGGCTGCCGACGGGGTCAGTTGAGGATCAAGCGGGAACGGGGTTGGGCAGAAATAACGGGGCTCCTCCATGGCCTATGCACCCGCCAGTGGAGTCTGAAGGGATAAGAACGTCACCTTCTCCTTCAGCCTGCTTCCTTTCCCGAGGCGCATCACACACGGTCACGGGACTCCGCCACACTTTTTTCCCCCTGAGGGAAAACAATGACCAATTCAGACATCTCAAGTTCCTCCAGACCAGTTGCAAGTGCGAATCTGGTCCAGTGCAGCGCGCGTGGTGCTCCCCTTCCCGTCCCTCCCTCCTGGGCACGCCCAGTGGCTGACTCTCCGTTGGTGCAACTTCTCACTATAAACGGCAGAGGCTGAGAGGGCAGAGACAGAGGGAACTATTAAATGGCCTCTCTACGCCCTTTCTTGATCTCAACGTGCCCTCGTTGAATGGTCTTCTAGCCGAGGGCTTGTTTATGAACACGAGAATGGACAAGAGGAGAAATGGAGGGTTTCATCAGCGCCACCACACGTGAGAAAACGGAGCGCCTTCCCCTCTCCTCGGCTGGCTATTAACGCCAGAGAGCCTAACCCCAGCGCGGACGCAAACCTCAGACGGCCAGGAGGGAGCAGGGCCAGGGAGCTCACGCACTAGATCAGTCAACCGTGAGAAATCGGGAGGGCTACTTTTCTCTGGTAACATTTTTATAATTAACCTACAAACCTAAATTCTGCGGAAAAGAACCCCGTGCAAAATCCCAAAGTAGTCATAAAATTGCTACTTCTTAGGTTCACATTTCAGGCCTGCCTCAATATGGACTTCTCATTTCTGCCTCTGCAATGTTAATACGGAGGGAAATAAATACTGTCTTCAACCCGTGGCCTTCAGTTTAATTCCAGGTCTCCAGCGAGCCCTTATTGCTTTTCTGGGCCAGCCTCCTTGTCACACAGACAAGATAACTGAGGTCCAGGGAGACAGCAATGGGCCCAAGGTCACACAAGGTCAGAGGTGCAGCTGGGACCGGAACCGGCCTGCTGCTGCCTCACCTGTATCACCTCCATGAGAGGTGAGCATGTGCCCAGCACAGCTGCAGATGCCTCCTCAATCCTGACATCTGGCCCACCCCATGACCTTGCTTCTGACCCTCAGCATCTGTGGGCAACCAGGACAGGGGCCAGGTCTTGCCCCTGGCAGTCTGAGACAGGCATTCTCTGGGAGCTGGGGCCCTGCCCCCGCCACCCCCCCACCTGCCCAGTGCCCTGCAGGAACGCTCCATCACTACAGGAAGAAGCTGCACCCCGGGGCAGCCCATCTTTCTTTGTGGTTTCCTGCCCCCTTTTCACACCTGATGGGCCTGCCAGCCTGGACTTCCTCAGCCCACAAAGCCACATCCCACTGGCCTCCTTGGTCCAGCAGGGGCCCCCACACAGGTCCAGGCAATGCCCGACGCTGCTGGGACACTGCAGGTCACCGGGTTGCACACCAGCCACACATCACCAACTCCCCAGGCACAGCTCACAGCCACTGGGAGCAGTGGTGGGGCCGAGGTGGCCCCAGGACGTGAGGGCAGCCTGGATGGTGAACGTAGGGCAGATGGGTGGGCGGATGAAGGACAGACAGGTGGGTCACGGAGGAACTGGCTCAAGAAGGGAAGGGAAGGGAAGGGAAGGGAAGGGAAGGGAAGGGAAGGGAAGGGAAGGGAAGGGAAGCTGTACTTCCCCAAAGCGCACCCCGAGGAGGAATGTTCTCCCACCCTGGAGTCCTGATCTCCAGCCCTCAATCCCAGGCTCACCCCCAAAATGACGTCACTCTTCTCCCTGTGTCCGGGCTGTGGAAACGCAGGGGCTTAACACAGGCCGGGGCAGAAGCAGGCGTGCCGCTGTGCGTATGGAAAGTAATGTAACGATGCATAAATGGTAACGCTGCCCAGGAACGAGCTGTGTCCCACGATTCTCAGCTGTGAGCCTCCTTCTGCCCCACCCGAGTTGGTGCCGGGAAGGCCTGAGGGCCACGTGAGTGGGCCCGCCATTTCAAATGCTCTCAGCAATAGGCTTATTTCTTCATAAGAAAATTCAGGAAGAGCTTCGGCAGACAAAACAGAAAAGCGAAGCTGGTCCGACTGGAGAGAAAAAGGGGATCTGGCCAGGCGCCAACCCTCACCCCAGCCCAGCCCCTGGCTCTCGGCCGGGAGCCCCCAGCCCCACAGAGCACCACTCACACACGAGGTCTCGTGGCTCACAGCGGGGAGCCATGGCCACGGGAGCAGATGAGAGTGTGTGTGTGTGTGTGTGTGTGTGTGTGTGTGTGTGTGTGAGAGAGAGAGAGAGAGAGAGAGGGGCAAGACCTTGATTAATATATAATTTAACTCTACAGCTAAACACACAGGCCTCAGCCACTGCCATTTCACCAAATGGCCATAAAGCCAGAAGATCAATAGGAAGCCCCTAAGCGATGGGTTCTTCTGGGCGGGGAGTGTCCTGATAAAGTGTTATCAGGACTGACCCATGAGGTGGGCAAACAGAGAAATGGCCCATTTTTCCCCAACAGCCGCCCCATAAAACCACACCAAGGCTGAGAGCCGGGCTCCCCGTCCCGGGTCAAGGACAAGTCGCCCTGACTGAAGGAGGCAGAGCCCCTGGGAGCTGGGCCCCACGGTGGCGGCAGTCCTCAGGGGTCCCTCTGTAAGCCTCAGGCCAGCGTCTCACAAGCGGGAGCCCTCCCCTCAGCCACTCAGCTCCCAGCAGGGCACTGACCCTAGACACCAGGGCCCCAGGGCCGCCTCAAGGTGCTGCCAACTAGGAGCCCAGAGCACCACCTCATAGCCATGCTGACCTCACAGCCCCACAAAAGAAAGGGGGTGTCTAAGCAATGTCCTAAATGCTACCCCCTGGAAAGTGGTCCAGCAGGGTGGGGTCCAGCTCCCTGCTGCTTGGTGACTCTCCAAGACAGGGGCTCCCTCAGAGGGGACCTTGGGAGGACATGCCCTCTCCATTCAGCCAGCAGACAGAGCCGCTGTGGCCCAGACTCCATCAGCACCTCCACTAACAGAAGGGGGGCTGGTGCAGCAGGTGCGGCCATGCAGACTGCCCCTCACACAGCCCCTGGGACCTGGCACCTGGGCCACCATGGGAGAGGGTGGCCAGGATGCCGGGCAATGGTGCAAGGAGGGGGGGGCGGCAAACAACAGGCCGTGCTCCCCACCCCCATCACACACGCATGTGCACATATCCACACTCACATACAGACATTCACACACACTCACTCGCACACTCTCCCTCCCTCTAGGTTGTGCGCTGGAGGTAACCACAGCTGAACAGCCACGTAAAACCACTTTTTCTTCCTTTCAGAGAACCTCGAGTTTAAGAGCCTGTCTGCTGCCGCCAGCGTGTGCTCCGAGTGGGTGTGGGGCTGGTGCAGCTCCTGCCCCCGTCGGTCTGGGGGGCTCTCACCAGCCCCCAAGCCCCGTGCCCTGGGCTCACTGCCGTCCCAGGAGCCAGGACCAACCAGGGGCCTCAGACAGTTTCGGGGGCCCAGGCAGGCGCCTCAGAGGAATACCTGCCAGAGAGCAAGCTCCCAGGAGCTGCCCACAACCAGACAAGAACCAAGGCGGGAAAGGGGGAGACAGTTTTAAAGAGAGTGGGTGACGGGGAAGTGACATGCCCTGGGTCAGACACCTGGCACCCTCCCAAAAGCCCTCAGAAGTGAGCATTTTCATTCACCGACGGAGGAGTGAAACTCAGAGAGAGTCGTACACTGGCCCACAGTCACACAGCCGGTAAGCACCGAAGCCAGGACTGAAACCATCAAGAGAGGCTCAGAGGGCCAGCTGGGGGTGGGGCCTGAACAGTGTGGCCCTGGTATCCTGCTGTGCAGGTGAACCTTGTCCCCACGGGACAGCTGAATAGGACAGAGACGCACTGATTTCCCTCCAGGGACGCTGAGGTCACACAGCAGGCAAAGCCAGAGGTGCAGGAGTCCTGGGACCGTCCCTCAGCCCTAGGTCACCATGGCCCTTCACTCTGAGAACAGACTGCGCCCCCTCCAAGGGTGGGAACTGCCCCTGGTTTTCCTGTTGCCTGTTGTGATGAAGAGCTCAGGGAGCTGTCATGCCCTGGTACTCGGGGACCAGATTCTCACACCGCCCCCTCCCCACCTCACTCACCCCACGCCAAACATGGGGACCCTGGAGCCCTGCAGCAGCAGCATGAGCCACGGGGAAGCAACAGGCTCGGGGGGCACACCGGTGAGCAGGGCCAGAGCCCCAGCTCGTGCTCGGCCATGAGGAATGGAGGGGGGCACCCCCAAGAGAAGAGCTAGAGTCTACCTATGATCACAACACTTGACTCAGCATGACCCAAGACCACCCACCAGGGTGGTCAGAGCAAGGACCCCTGCGGCGGAGGCAGGAGGACTGGGACCCCGGATGCTCTTCTCTGTCTGTAAAACGCGGGCCCCTCCCAGTGCCCCTTCCAAGTCTTGTCAACACACGGCTACGTCTGAGGCAGGACCGCACCCTAGCCAGCCACACGGCCAACCCCCACGTCCCAGGGCGGACAGGCACTGGCCCACTCTCCATACCACCAGGCTGTTCTTCCGGCAAGGAGCAGCCCCCTGCCCCCGAGCCTGGCCTGGGCCAGCTCGGTGTCCTGCGTCCCCCACGTCACTAATGGTCACAGCCATCTATCCCATGGGAGTTGCAGGGACAGGAGTCAACCAGACACTTGACGCTTACTTTGTTCCAAGCAGCAGAATGAGGCCAAGCTGACCCAGGCCCCCACCAGCCCCAGGAGGCTGTGCCAGGCCCTAGGGGCACTCGTCCTGTGGACAGTGAGCGGGGTAGAGAGATGAGTGAGCCTTCCGCTGCCTGGTTACCAAGCAGGGCAGCTGACAGGTGGGGTGAAGTAGTCACACCCTTCTATTCAAAGTCCTGGGCTCATGCTTTTCATTTGACTTGAGACAAAGAAATGATCCCCAACGTGATTCCGAGATGAAGCAAGATCAGCGCCCCAGTCAGTCTCAGGAAGCTCTGTGCCTTTAAGGTGTGCCAGTTAAGGGATATGCACCTTAAGAAGTGAGCAGGTGTCGCCTGTCACCTCCCAGATTGTTTTAGGTGTGCAAACTCGGAGGTCAGCCTGGTGCTAATTTCTACTTGACAAGTCGGCATGGCAAATTTTAAAGAGAAAAACATGGAGGCTTCGAGCTTCCCTTTCCTCTCCTCTGGCCCCTACCATGACAGCCAGGCCTGGGCCGGGGCCTCTGAATAGTGGGGGCGGGGAGGACACGATGGTGGCCGGGGATAAGCGGCTCACTGCCCCGGGCCTCCCTGCGGGTTGGAGGGCTTGGCCCGGGGCTGGGCTTCCTCCCACGGATTCAACCCTCCTGAGCCTGTTTCTCTGAACTGGGGGTCATCATAGAAGCCACCAAACATTAAAAGTGTCTCTGTCCACACATTCTACCTTGACCTCAAGTCTATTTCAGAGGGTGCTGGACCCCCGGGCACTGATCGTCTTGCATGCGGCGCAGGCCCCCTTTTCCGATTCAGGGAGCTGGCCAGGTCCTCACACGGTAATGGAATCGGTGCCGACACGTGCGCCTTGCACGGGAGACAGCCAGGGGTTCACTGGCCCCCTCCAAGTGAAAAGTCCCAGAAGTTTATTCCCCAAAATTATCTACTTTTAAAAGTCCCCACTCCAACTGAATGCGATCCCCTTCGTGCAAAGCGACTCTGTTGTTCTAGAACCTGAACACCTACGGGCCCTGAGGTCCTGAGAAACAGCTCCAGGGCAGGGTGGGAGCAGAGAAGAGGCCACAACCCTCTTATCTCAGCATCGAGAAGTTACAGGTTCTCTCCCAGAATGGCCTTTGCCCCCCGCCCCCCGCCCCCAGGCCACCCACTGGCCTGGGGTTATCTCCTCAGGACCCACCACCCTGAGCTCCCTCCGAGCCCTCCCTCCCGTAAACATTAACCCTCAGGATCCCGCTCTCAGCCCACCCTCCGTGGGCATGGGGGCTCTTCGAAACCCAGTCCATCCTCCGAGACAGGCTGACTGTGCGTGGATAAAACATTAACCCGGGTGTCTCTGAGGCTCCAGCAGCCAAGGTCGCCCCCTGCTCACACCACAGGCCTGTGGGGCTGGACTGGCTGGGCTCACCGAGTCTGCATGTCATGGGGCCCAGCCTGAAGCATGTGGCTTCCGGTCTACTGGAATGGGGACAGAGTGGACAACACACAGCAGCTCAGCCCCCAGCCCACCTGAGGGCTTGGGGACTCCCCAGTGCCCAGGAAAAAGACAGAACCAGGAATCTGGGCCACACCACGTGGTTATGCTGCAGATCTGGGCTTCCATGCCCCTTCCAGGCCCTTCCCACACGTCTGGGAGTACCCTCCCCTCAGACCTGGTCCTGCCCTGCTTTTCCCCTCCCTGCCCCCTCATCTCTTTCCTTGTCCCCAAGGCACTCCTCCCATTGGTCCAGATGAGCAGACTGGCTTCCTGGGCCCAGAGAAGAGTCCCCTCTGCACCCACTCCCCAGAGCCTGAAGGAGTTGTTCCAAGTCCCCAGGGCGCGCCAGACGGAGAGGTATGGGAAGCTTCTCTGTCTGAGCAAGGCACAGACGGGGCCCGGCCATGCTGGTCCACAGGCAGGAAGTTTCCAGGACCTGACAGCTCACAGATCCCTCACTCCCTGTGGCCGCTTTCCACCCCTGGACATGTGGACCGGAGATCTGTTCCCGGAGATGTGTCCCAAGAACAGAAGTCCCCTGGGGTGCTCTTTCTCTGCTGCCGCTCTAAAAACCTGTCACAGCCTCGGAGGCTGAAACAAATGCGTCATCTCCCAGTCCGGGAGGCCAGAAGCCCCAAAGGGTCTCACGGGGGCTCACATCAAGGTGTGGCAGAGCTGCGATCTTTCTGGAACTTCTAAGAGACAGTCTGCTCCCTTGTCTTTTCCAGCTTCTAGCAGTCACCGTGCCCCTTGGCTGGTGATATCTTCCACCTTCAAAGCCGGCAGGGGCCCGCTGTCTTTCTGACACCTCAGCACTGGGACCCTGACCAGCCCACCTCCCTCTTCCACACTCAAGGGCCCAATCACAGCAGGGCCCCTCAGGATAATCTGGGATAATCCCTCCCTCCCCCACCCCAACCCTGCTGCCCCCTTGAATCAACCCTCTCCGCAGGGCCCTTCTGGCTCAAAGAGCCACTGTCCTAGAGGTCGGGTTGCGTTGGGGGATCTTTGGGGGCTGTCATGCTGCCCCCCAGAGTCAAAGGAAGAAGCCTCCTGGGACATCCTGTGGAAGAGAAGCCAGATGGCCACAGGGGCCTTAGCCACAGTTTGTCAACTTTGTCATCGGGATCAACACTGCTCTGTGCCACTCAGGCTCTGGTGCCAGGGAGGGGCCTGCCCAGGGCCAGGTCCGTGCTCATCAGGCAGAGAGATGGAGGTGTGTCTTCTGCGGGACACTTCCTCCAGGAGGTGGCATGTCTGCTTCTCTCCAGGCCTGGACAGGAAGTAGCTGGAAGGGCTGAGCTTGTAGAGCGGCCACAGCCCCCCAGGAGGGAGAGGGGCCCCCACATCCTGCCAACACCTGTGAGCCTGCTCACCCAGCTCTAGGACCTCAGGGGGCAGGTCATGCAACCGTGGGGACTCGGGCCAGGAGGTTGGGGGCCACCCTGTCCTGCTGCCAAGCCTTCTGCCAACTATTTAGCTTCACCAAGCCCCAGCTTCCCCACTGGAAAGGAAGAGCTAAGCACCTGCCCCACAGGGGAGGCCACATGTCCCTCAGCCCCTTCCCCCGCACCTCTCTTCCCCTCCTACTGAATGCAAGTCAAGCTAGGTTGACTTTCCTGATCAGCCTCGCTCATTTCCTGTCCTGGCACCCACCCCCCACCCCCACCCCCCACACCTAAACGCCTTGTTCAGGCCTGTGGTCCCAGCTTCCTGCAGTCTTCCCGTGTGGGCCGCAGACCGCGGGGCAGAGCGGGCGGGTGAGGAAAGGGGTCAGCCCCGAGGACCCCGGCCAGCCCAGCCCACTGCAGCGGCACCAATGGCTTAATTATTAATTCTTTCTCCAATGTGGGCGGCCTCCTCTGAGCATTCATGAGACATTAACCCCTCCGTCTCACTCAACACCACTCGCCTGCCCATGTCACAAGAGCACCAGCACCCTTGGACTCTGAGTCACGCACCAGCACAGCATTTCATGCCCCTGCAGTCACTTATCATCAGGAACCACGAGTGCTTCTGGGTCAACAGCCTGGCTGTACCTTGCCTTCCCTGGGCCCACGGGCTGCCCTCCCCTCCCTCGGGGAAGCAGTCGGTTCTTCTAGGGCACCCTCACCCCTGCCTGGACACCAGTCAGCCCCGACCGTCCGTGTCACTTTCCTGCCCTCCCCTTCCCTCTTAAGTGCCCCCGGGTGCTGAGGAAATTCTGAATTTTTTTTAACCTTTATTTTTATTCTTTTTTTAAAAGGATTTTTTTTATTTATTTATTTTTAGAGAAAGAGAAAGAGAGAGAGAAACATCAACCTGTGGTTGCCTCTCGCACATCCCCCACTGGGGACCTGGCCTACAACCCAGGCATGTGCCCTGACTGGGACTCGAACCAGTGACCCCTTGGTTTGCAGGCCAGCACTCAATCCATTGAGCCATACCAGTCAGGGCTATTTTTATTTTTTTTACAGATTTATTTTCAAAGAGCAGGGAGGCAGGGAGGAAGAGAGGAAGGACTGGCCTCCACCTTGGCAAAATGCCCTGCTCTTCCCTCAGGGCTCTGCGTCTGCCCTGTCTCCCTCAGAGGGAGCTGGCCTAGGAGCTGCGCCCAGCCCGCCCAGCACCCCCTCAGATCCTGAGGCAGGACGGCGCAACACGCAAGGGGAACGCCTAGGGGGCTCACTGCCTGGGGCTGCCGTGGCGGGGGGCCCGGCTGGTGTTCTCCCCAGGCTGGTGTCTGGAAGTCCACCGTCAAGGTGTCGGCGGACACATCCCTCCAATCTCTGCCTCCACCGTCACGCACCTTCTCCCAGAGTCTTCTCCGCACACCCACCCAGATGGCCATGGACTTACAAGGACACCAGTCATTGGATTAAAGCTCACCCTGTGACCTCATCTTAATCAGACTGTAACTGCAAACACCACCTGACCAAATGCAGTCACATTCGCAGGTGCCTGTTACCGGACAGGGCACCTGGCCCAGAGCGGGGCTGCCTGGGGCCAGCTGTCGTGTGTGGGTTCTTGACTTCGTGCAGGAGAGATTTCACAACACGAGTCCAGGCGACGACGAGGGGACGTTAACCACGGCTGGGGACCGTGACACAAGGAAGGGCTTAGCATGGGAGAAGCAACAGCAGAGCCCGTGGGGGGCTGCCTCAGCTCACTGGGAAGTCAGAGAAAAGGGGGCCTTGGGGACAGGTCTGGGGGGGTCAGCCCAGGACGAGCTGCCACTGCCCACTGCTCCTCTGGTTGCGAATCTTGTGGGGACCCTTAGACTCCAGGAGACGCACGCCTGCTGGGGAATAGAAGGGGGAGGGGAAAACACGGCCGTGCTCCCCAGAGGAAGAACAGGTGCTGGCTTTTGTCTCGAGGGTCTTTCTCTCTCTCTTACGGGGTGGGGGGCTTGGGGGGTCTCAGGGGACAGTTTCAGCAGAATACGCATCAGCTTTTCAGGGGTGCTCTTTCAGGGTCAGGTTCTCTGCTGAGCAGGGGGCCTTAGTCACTGCAGCTGGTCCTGGGGTTGCCCCCTGGTTCTGCTGCTCTCTCTGGGCCTGAAGTTGGGGCCTAGATGTCATCTCCTGGGAGGTGACCGGGCTGCAAGCTGCTCAACCAGTGTGTTGGGCTGCCTGTCTCAGACCCAGGGGTTAGGGCTGGACAGTCCCTTTGTGAAGACACAACAGTGCCCACGACACTAGTCACACGTCTGCTGGAGCCTGGGTCCCTCATCTTTAGGATAACAACCCACCCCGCCCCGCCCCACCCCAGGGAGGTGAGATCCAGCCACTTCCTGGCACAGGTCTTCAATATTCTCCTCGTGCAAGGACAAGTTTGGGACAGCTTCGTCCTGTGTCTTCTGAAAACGGATCCACGTGAGGATGGCGCTATCACAGACAAAACCTGGAATCTCAGCTAATTTATGTTTTTAAAACTAAGGAATCGCTGGCAAACATTGTACTTTATAATGAATAATGATTTTCTTGAAACATTATCTGTTCTTAAACAGTTAAGAACCCCACATTTAGACAAAGCACGGCTCCTTACCAAGCATCCGACCCAGGCTGCCCACACAGCCCTAGGCACGGAGCGGGCTCCCCGAGAGCTCAGGTCTGGGGTCCGGCCCCGGTCCCAGCTCACTGCCCACTAGCTGCACGATCATGGACGAGTCCCCTCAGCAATCCAGCCTCAGTGTCTCCTCTAGGAAATACTAACACCCACCTCCTGGGGCTGTTGTGAGGACAGACAGGAAACGGAAGACGCGGCGGACCCTGAGTGCACGGTGACCTGGGTGTTAGCTGTTGCCGTGCGGTGCAAACACTGCTCCAGGGGAGGGGACACACCAGCTCAGAGCCAGGCAGCAGGGCCAGAGGTGCTGTGGGGCCCTCAGTCCTTGAAGGACTTGCTAAGTTCAACCAGGGGCTGCTGGCTGAGCGCGGCCAGATACCTCTGAGGCCCCACAGAGCCACGTGGGGGGCCCCGAGGACTGCACAGGGCTGACACCTGGTTAAATAGAGAAAATGTACCCCCCGCCCCGCCCCTCCCCGATTTCTCCCACCTTATCTCCGAGGGTGTGGACAATGTCCCCACCAGGCCCCCACTTTTGGGGGCTCAGCGGCGACCTCTAGTTAGAGCCTTGGCAGCCAACCTACTTTCAACCGAGTGACTGAAACCGACTTTGTTCTGGAGATGTCACCGGCAGCTCTGAGCCTCTGAGGGTTCCAGGGTGGTTGAGAATCCTGTGCCCAGGAATCAGAACCCACCCGCCAGCCCGCCTTCCAGGCTCACTGCGTCCCCCACACTCACGCCCGGGCCTCCAGGGTCTCTCTGCACCTCGGGGTCTGATCAACCCACCCCCAGCACCTCCCTGCCCCCTTGTCTGACATTTAAGGCCTGAGCCAGTGCTGCCCAAACCCTTCCCCTCGCTGCATCTTCCTCCCTCGCGTTCCTAAAATGTCTCCTCGTGTCCCTGGTCCCTGCGGGCTGCTTCCGGGACTGCTGTTTACAGGGAGGGAGCTGGGGGCTTGTAGAAGTGGTAAGAACAAGCACCCAAGGAACTTCATCAGCCAATGCAAAGGGCTACCTACCACGTGTCTGCCAGGGTCACTCACTCGACATCAGCCACGTCCTGATCTCCACTTGTTCCTAGTTCACCCCCACAGTCATGTGGGGTGTCCCCGGGGCAGGGCTGGGTGGTGTGGTTTTGTGGCAACAGACTTTGTCCGTTCTTGCTCTTGCCCTGCTCATTCCGTAGCTGGGAACTGAGAACAAGACTCCAGAGCAGGGGCAGAGGGAGGCTTCCCCTAAGCAGCTCCTGGCAGAGGCTCGACAGGTTCCTAGTCCCCCGCGAGGAGGAACGACGTTCCTGGAGGTGACCTGTGGCTGGGAGTCCTCCCCGAGACCGGGTGTGACCCAGGAGTCCCCAGAGCACAGAGAGGCTTCCCCTCAGACGTCCACACGCACACGCAGTGGCTGGGTCCCTGGCGGCCCTGGCTTCCCAGCCACGGTGGACATTTTCAGAGGCCAGGGCAGGCTCTGAAAGCTGACCGGTGCCACAACTCATTCCGTGATGCGTGCTAAGTTACAACAGCCCGACGTCATCCCAGACTGAGCATCAAAGAACTAATGGGGTGGACCCACCAGGAAAGGCGTCAGCGGCTCTGGTTTCACCCCACGTGCGCTCTCCCAAAGCCCATTCCTGCAACCTCTCTGGCCCCCCAAACCCTGACAGCCCCCCAGCTACACTGACTTTCCCAGACTCCCGCAGTCCAGTGACTGCCCAGACCGCCCTGTCGTCCGCGCCCCACCCCCCACCCCCGCCTCTGTGAACTCCTTCGCTGTGGGGACGGACCACACACCCTGCATGATCCCCAGGAGACATCCCCAGAAAGGATCCCCTAGAAACTGTCCCCAGAAAACGGACACCTCCACAGCCTCAGGGGCTCCAAAGGCTGCCTTTTCAAAATCTGCAGGAACCAGAGGCGGGTAACCTAACACCGCTTTCCAATGGGCGCTCTGCACTGTCTTCTGCCCAAACACAATGGCCCTCATTAGCTTTCACTCGGGGCTTGGAACTCGGCACAAAGCCCTTCCCTCCCGGCTGCCCGCTGGAGCCGGCTCCTGCCGGCGTTTCCTTTGTTGTCTCTGTTTAAGGTGTTTATAATGGAGCCTTTTTCTGCTCCTTACTCACCCCCCTACGGGGTGAAATCTCCGTCTAGGAGGATACGCTGCTGCTTCAAACACCAGCAGCTTCTTTAATGCCTGCAAGGAAACGAAGTTGCCTTTGAGCGGGACTGTTTTCAGCACTGGCAGAGGGGCGGGGGGGGAGGTAGGTGCCCGGGGAGGAGGGCTAACAGCCAGCGCTGACCAGGCTGCTGCATCTGCGAGGCTGGCAGGAACCCGGCCAGGAAGGGGGCTGGCTGGCGCCTCTTTCTCCCTCTGGCCCCGACCCACCTACACTCTGAGTTCCAAGAACTCACTGGGAAGTTAAAGGACTCAAATGCAAAATGCTTTTGTCCCTCAGAAGCAACGTCGGAGCTGTCCCCTGGGTTCCAGCTTGTCCCCATTTGATTCCGTCCCTGGAGTGGCTGGTCTCCCACACGATGACAATGGGCACGTTGAGTCCAAGAATGGGGCTGCTGCAGGGGAGGGGGCAGGGAGTCCCCTGTCCCCTCCAGATAAGGTGAGCATGGTTGGGGTGCGCTGCATAGGGGGCCTGGTGTCAGTTACGGCTCACCTCTGCCTCCCTGGGGACGAGATCCTGCACTCCGACCCTACCAGAAGGGCGCTCCACAGCACCTGGTGGGGGGGGGGGGAGGCGGCGGCGCAGACAGGCCTGCCTGCCCCTCCATCTCTGCGTCCTCTCTCCCTCCGTGCCCGTCTCTGTTCCTGCCATGGGCACAGACTGGCCACTCACTGATGTGCTTGCCTTCCCTGTTCCTTACCTTATCTCAGCTCTCACACGAGCTCCTGCCAAAGGGAACAGACGTTGTGAGGCAACCACAACGCTTCCGCACTGCCTGCAGGAGGCCACCGGCCCTGGGGACACCGTGTCTTCCCCTCGGCTGCACCTGCCTAGACAAACCCAGGATGGAGAGCCGGAGGGCGGTCCAGGACACAATTAAGACTCTTTATGACAGATCTTCTCTAAGTTCGCTCTTCCTTGAAAGGTGTGTACCCAGTGGCACAAGACGGATGCCACATGTGAATGCTTACTGCCCTACAGACAGGTGACTTTTCAATCACTTGTTACTCCCCAAAGCGAGGGGTCTCCACAAGGTGATGGAGCATCAGCTGAAGAGTAGTGAAGCCTCATTTTAAATCTTCCCAGAGGTTTGACCGGGCACCCAACGGCAGCCACACCTCTGTCCCACGAGGGCTCAGCGTGCCCTCAGCACGAGGCACGTCCATCAGCGTCCAACTCTGAGCCGCTGCACCGGCTTCTTCCTTCCCTCCGCTTTTCCTCCTCCAGCCTCGGGGCTGGAGGACAAGGGAAGAGGCAAAACCTTGGGTGTCAACGGGGAAGGGGGGACCCTGGACGTAGACACCAACCTGCTGTTTGTTACTGTCCATCCTTGACCGAGCCCTTGGTCATGTGACCGCAGCAGCACACGGTCACCTCGTGCCCAACACCAGGCCGGGCTCTAGGCAGTGAGATGTGCTTCCCATGGCCCCAAGGCACGTGATGTTTATGGTTCGGGTCACCATGAGAGCAGGCTACAGTCAGCACCGGGTAGGAAGAGGCCAGGGATGCTGCTGAATATCCCACACGGCAGAAGCTAGCCCCTGTGACAGAGAATCACCTGCTCCCAAGGGGAGCATGGCGGACGTCTTTAGAACACAGGGGTGGGGAAAGGGAGAGGCACCTCAGGAGGCCTGCGCAGCCTCGGATTCCACTTCCGAGGAAGAGGCGGAAAGCTATGCACATTAACAGCAGGGGTGGGGGTGCTGTCTGCGCCCTTCCCGCCCTGCGACATGCACTCTCCTGGTACGCGCATGGCTTTAAATTAGGGATATTGGTGGTGCGATCATGTATGTTTCAAGCCAAACAGAAATTTCCTGTTCCCAGCACAAAATAAAATTCAAGTTTATAAAAGGGCCTGTAAAATCTCATAATAAGCCCATTAGCCAAGCAAAACGCTCCACTTGGATTTGGTGGTGCTCAGCTTTCTTTTCTTAGCGCACTTCATTAGCATGCTGCTAACGGATGCGCTTCTAGCCGGCTTCTTGAAATTGCTGAAAAAGAAAACACACGACTTTCAAGTACACAGACAAGAGAAATACCCCCTCCCTTTCCACACAGAGGCTGGGGGGCAGGGGGGGGGCAGAGAAGGTGAGGGCATGTGGGAAGAGTCCACACGCCCCCAGACTCCAGCGAGGCCGGCACCCTGTCTCTCTGCAAAGTGCTGGAATCTGCTCCTGCATTCCGTGCTCCCAGAGGCCTCATTGCCAGTGGCCTCGCTAATTTCCAGCTCTTTTCTGCTTCAGGAGACCAGATTTTCTTGATTAATAACAAAAGGTTTTGTTGGGATCAGGGCTGTTTCCCACCATCTCTATGCAGACCCCGGCAACACAAACTGCGAGTATTAGCATTTCAAGGCGCTTCCTAGGACGGAGGGCAAGAAAGCCCCTGTTGGTGGATGAAACCCATTTTGTCCTCTCTGCTGACATCTGTTTTAACTTTTAAAGCCAGAAAGGAAACCAGATAATGCCAGGCTGCTTTGATTTACAGCTCTTGCCCTTCGGAGGCTGCCCGGCTGCCCGCCGAGCGCGAGAATCTGCCTGTCCCTTCACCCAAGAGAGAACCCAGGGCCAACGCTGAATGTGTCGTTCAAACTTTTGCTTTTTCCATGATTTCTTAATTCCACTCGCAGTTTCTTCCACGCCTCACAGAACTCTCTGAAACGTCCGTTTGGTGGGGGGGAATTGTACATGAGTATAGCTGCTTTGGCTCTTTCATCTCTAACTCCCCCAAAGCTGGTTTTCGGGGCGCAAGGAATGGAACAGACTCGGTGAGAACTGCAATAGGTGCACAGCTGCGCGGGGGGGCCGAGGGGGGCCGGCAGGGGCAGGACACAGGGCCTCCCCCGCCCATCTGTGCCGCCGGTCACCCCCGAACAAAGCTAGAGGCCGAGTCCAGCCGGTTTCCCACTCACTGTTCACTCAGGGCCCATCCGCCCCACGCGCATTTGGCTGCCACTGCGCTCAGCCAGGGCCTCCTCCCGTGGTCGGCGAGGAAATGAAGTCCTGGGCTGCCACGGAACAGGCGCCCGAGGTGTGCCCCCTCCGGCACACCCACTCCTTTCCTCCCCCCACCCGTGCCCAGGCCCCGACGGTGTCTCACAACCTTCCTGCGCAGGCGCGGGCTGTGTGGGGGGCGGGGTACATGTTTATCACCCGCCACGCCCCTCCCCCCAGCGGCTTATCTCACCCAGGTGGGCCCCCAGCCTCCTGGCTCCCTCCCTGACCCCCACAGCCTTGGGGCTGCCCAGCTGGGCGCCCCCAGGTGCGGAGGGCAGGGGGGGTGCTGGGCACTGGTCATGTTTTGTCCTGCGCGGGGGGCGGGGTGAGAGGTGGGCCGCAGAGCTAAGTGGGGTTCAGTGAACTTTCTGTCCGAGAGCCTTGTAATTAGTCCGGCAAGTTCAGCCCCATGAGGAATGGGGAGGGGCTTAGCTAATGACATTCGCTGGACCAATCGGTGTGTTTGAACTTTGTTTCAACCCGCCCAGGCCAGTCGGGGTGGCGGGGGCATTCATAGGACGACGTCATCTGCCACTTACCTGTGTTCTGCTCCATACAAGGATTTTGTTTAATTTGATTTGACATTTAAGAGTCCTTTTGGGAAGGAAAGACGAGTATTTCTCTATTCTATTCTCAATAACCTCGCCTGACTCAACACACAGCGAGAATAAACGCCACATTCATCCCAAACAGTTGTGGGCCATCCTGCAGGCGGGCGGGCGGGAAGCGGCGGCTTAGGCAGTCGCTCGGCTGACACAGCCCAGGCCCGTCCGGGCTCGGAGCGCCCGGGCTTGTTTCAGTTTCTGTCCCGTGTCCAAGTTCAGATGACAGTTTGGATACAGTGTTCCAGGCCGGGTAGGAGACGGACGGTGGCTGCCAGCCGCAGGCACAGAAGGGCCAGCTCACAAGGGCGTCCAGGAAGCCGCACGCTCTGAGTGCCGGCAACTGGGAGGCAGGCCAGCTGACCCCAGTTTCTGCGAGCACCCCCTTCCCTCTTTCAACATCTTTCCAAAGCATTTGGGTCACAAGTGAACTGTTCTGGGTCCCAGGACCTGGAAGCGCATCCCTGGTAGGTTGTTTTTCCTTCAGTCATCCCTGAAAAGGCAGCTCTCTGCCTGCTGACCTCCAGGGACCGGAGGCTCTGGCGACCCAAAGCCAACCGCGGAGACCTGCATATGAGATGTCTCTGGGACCACCGCCCAGACCTTAAGGACGAGCCACACAGGGCGTGCCTCAGAGAGGTCTCCTAAGTGGGTCCCCTCCGCCTCCTGTCTGTCCTCAGAGTCACGCCCTGGCTCAGGCCTTCCAAGTGGCCCACCTGGGAAACTGCTGAAACCGCCTACCTGGACGCACTGAGCCTGCCCCCATCAGCCTCCCCGAGGCCGCCCAACCAGGCTTCCAGAGGGGCGCCCCACAGGCTTGCTGCTCCTGGAAGGCTGATGGCTCCAGCCAGCACTGGAAGTCTCTGGTGCCGGGGGCAGCCAGGGCTGGGAACACAGTTCTGAAGCCAGATCCCATGGCTGTGGCTCCCGGATTCAGTGGCTCTTCAGAGCTGCCCCACTGCCCTTCCTGAGTAGGACGCACCAGCTCTCCGAGCTCACCTCTCAGCCCTCCCCCCGTTAGAATTCGGGGCCTATCCTGGATCCTGAACTCTCAGGGGACCCACTCCCGCCCTCACCTGGCTGGACTCTTCCCCACGGGGCTGCAGGTATGTTGTGGGTTGAATTGTTTACCCCCAAATTCTTATGGGAGTCCTAACCCTCAGGAACTCAGAGTGGGACCATATTTGAGGACAAGGTCTTTACAGAGGTAAAAGTTAAAGAGAGGTCCTTAGGGTGGGCCCTAATCCAATATAATGGCGTTCTCATAAAAAGGGGGAATTTGGACACAGACACACGAGGGAGGGGGTGCCATGTGAACAGGAAGTGCTGCCTACAAGCCAAGGAGGAAGGCAGGGGCAGATTCTCCCTCGGGCCCCCAGAAGGAACCAGCCCCACCACACCGCCACGGGGGCTCCATAAGGGGACACACTTCTGTCCTGCTGCTCAAGCTACAGGGCCCACCCACACCCACTGGGGGCACAGGCCCCTCCCTCTGAGCCAGGCCTGGGGACTGGGGACTGCAGAAATCCCTGCCCAAAGGGCCTGACCAAATTCCAGGGCCTAAGCAGGCCCCTTCCCTGGGTGCCTCGCCCAGGGGAGCCACACCACTGATAAAAACACCCCAAGTTCTGAAGGGCCAGCTTTCTGCAGGGCATCAAGAAGGAGCTTGGGATCAAGGGCCCAGTGTCCACAGGCAACTCATAGACTCTTTCACGATGCCAGGCACAGAGGTGGGCCTGTCCCTCCTCCGCTGTGTTCCCACATCTGTCACTCTCCTACTCACAGCAAGAGGGCTGGGTGGCAGGGAGGAGACAGGGGAAGTCCACCCTGTCCCCAGCCTCAGGGTTCTTCCCAGATGACAAGAAACTCTGGATCTAGGACAATACCCCTACTCCTTAATTTTCCCAACACTCGCACACTCAGGTTTATTACCGACCCAGGACTTGCTTCCTCTCCTGCCTCGGCCTGCACTCAGGCAAACGGCCCTTCCCCGGTCTCAGGTTCCCAGGCGGTCACAGGTGTGTAAGGAGGCCTCTGAGCACTGCCCAGCCAGCAGCAGGTGGGGCCGAGCTGCCCCTCTGTGAGTGACACAGGCAGGCATGAGCCCTGGGGTGCCATCCCAGAGTCTGAAACACAACCTCTTCCTTGGAGTTGTGTCCCCACCGCAAGGTGTTACCAGTGCCAGCCACAGGCTCTGCAGGCGGCAGCTTCTGGGAGCTGAGAGCTGTCTTCTCACCAGGCTCCACCTCAGCCCAGATTCCACCAGACAGGACTGGTCCGAGGCAGACCTCTCCACGCAGGCCACGTCCTCCTCTGGTCACAAGGAGCACTAGGTCTCAGCCAACCTGATTCACTTGGGCTAGACCCCTCCACCCGTGGCCACCTGCCTGCCTGCACTCCCCCCACCCCCACAACCTGCCAGCCTCACTGCCCCCTCCTCCAGCAGCCACAGAAACAGCAATGCACAGGGTCAGCTGCCCTTTTCAAGGCTCAGGGGTCTGGGACTCCAGGGCGTGGCTCCTCTGGGCTGTCATTCCAGAGCAAACACATCCTTTCAGCAGCCGTCACGCCGGGCCTCCTCCGGCCTCAGCTCCTGTGCCCCTCCTCCCTTCACCCCTGTCCCTCAGGGGTTTCACGGTGTGTTCCTCCGATAGAAGCCTCACCCATTTCACGTGCACTTTCACTAGTGGGTGACTTGCTGGCCCCCAAGGAGGATGGGGTCCCCTGGGCTGCAGACAGCCCCCAAAGAAACTCAGGGTAGGCAGCCAGATGGTGGGCGAGTCCACAGAGAGGGGCCACACAGAGGAAACAGTGCCCAGTCAACGGCCAGGCCTCCATGCAGGGGACCTCCGTCCCCGTGGGCCCTCCCCCAGTCCCAGGCCCACAGAATCATGCCCTGTAGGTGGTGGCTGTTATGGGGCCACATTAGGCCATTACATTGAGCCTGACACATTTGTTGGACCCTGACTTACTGCTGTTGTTTTTGTTTTTTGCTTTTTCCTTTTTATGACCTTCCTAAATCATGGCTCCTCCAGAAGTCCAGCTTTTAATAGCCAAAAAGTCTAGGCACCATAGTCTCATTACAAAACCTATTTATCTTCCTTAAATATCCCAGAGCAGTAAAACTAAAAATATGACCAAGTTATTCTGGCTGGAGTTACCAATAGCCCTTCCACAACACTTAACTTCCGCCTTTCCTTGACCGAGTTTAAAGGGAAAAATATATGGGCAGATCACTCGGAAGATCCACATCTTGAGAAAATGTCACATATTCATCACTTTCCTTCTCCCGGTGCCCCAAGATGCCTCCTCATTCCCTCATCGACCCGACCCGACCCGCCGCAGGCTCCCCAGCTCTCCTGACAGCCCCTCCCTTCTACCCATCACACCTGTGGTTTGACTGCTGGCCTCATTTATCCATCAAATCTCTACCTGGTCAGCAAGCACCTGCTGATCGAGCTCCACTCGGTGGCTGCCCTCCCTCCCCCTCCCCAGCCAGCCGCTGTACTTCAGGTTGCGACGACCTTCTCCAGCTTCCAAATGCCTGTACTCGCAGGTGCGGCCACCTACCGCGCCCGGCTCCACCCACAGGCGCCAACCAGAGACCGCCACTCCCTGGACCACGCAGACACGACGAAGGGTCCCACGGACACAGGAACAGCGCACAGGACTCACACGTGGCCAGTTATTTTTTTCAAACCCTCAGTGTATTAATACTCACGAGCATGCCACTTTAACCATTCAGTGGGCGCCCGTCAACCACACACTGAGAACGCCGAGCGAGACACAAATAAATAAAGAAAGCAGGGTGCCCGACCTTGAAGAGCTCCCCATCTGGAGAGGAAGTCAGAGGCAGGCATGAGGAAAATTTGCCCGCAGGGAGCCGGGGGCTCGCGCACAGGTGAGCACAGATGCTGTCAGAGCGTGGGGGAGGGGGATGCTCCCAGGGTGGGAGGGACTAGAAGGCTTAACGGCAAAGGGCAAATTTGAGCCGGTAACGGGTGAGAAGCCTTCCAACAAGAAAGAAGGAAGCAGGGGCCGCGGAGGCCTGAGTCTATTTCTCTACCTCTCCGCAGGAACCCGTGCTAAGGCGACACCGACGACGCCGGGGCGCAGTGGGCCGGCCCCGGGGCTAGGGCCGCCGGGAGGGTCTGCCTACAGCGCCCAGAGGCGGCGTGGAGCCGCACCGCGAACGGGGTAAACCCGGCTCTGACGCAGCACCGAGGAAGCCCGCGTTAACGCAGCCACCCGTGGACAGCACAACGCCGCGTTTTCCGCGTTAAGACAGGCTCAGCATCACTGCTTTCGCCTTCTGTTCTGGCTCATTCTCTCTGGTCACAGGCAACCCCGAGTGTCCACCGCGGTGGGCAGTGTGCGCGCCTCGCCGTTATGTTGACCAGAAACTGCCTTCACCTCGGGGGCAAAGGACTGACACGACGACTCCGGAGAGCAGGTGCATCCCGGGCGCTCGGTGCCCGGCCGGCGTCCCCAGGTGCCGCGCCGTCCGGAGGGTCGGACGCGTGTCGCTCCGCAGTTCGCCGCGCACACCGTCCGGCGCCCCTTCCCTCTGCCACCCCGGACGCCGTCCCGCGGCCGCACAGCCCGGGTAGCGCGGGAGGCCGGGCGGAAGTGGGCGCATCCTGGCGGAAGCGGCCGCCCGCGGGCAGGAGGGCGCAGCCGCCAGGGGGCGGGGCCTCGCCGCGCAGAGCGCGCCTGCCCCCCGTCGCTCCGCTCTTGGGAAGGCGCTGATGGGGGTGAATCTGGGGATGAACTGCAGAGGGAAAGGGTGGAGGCAGCGCCGGCTTTGTGGGCGCCTTGCGCTTCCCCTTAAAGGCACAGAGACGGGGCTAGCAGCCATCGGGTGGGTCGGCCAAGGAGCCCCTCGTGGGCCCTTGCGGCTGGCGCCCCGGCCCCCCTCTTCGGACATGGAGCTCCCAACCCCCCAGCTCTCGGCGCCCTCCGTCCGCCTTTGCAGACCCCCAGCATGTATTCGTCGCGAGTTATGGTCAAGCCCCCGCCTCTTCTGCCACTACTGACTCCTCCTTCATTTGTCAAGATAATTACCATTTTTACATGGAGTTTCTGACTCTCGGATCCCAGCCAGGAAGTGAACTTACTTTCAAAGTTCTCTTGCTCCGATTTTCAACTCATTGTAAACAAGGCTTACCATAAGCGACTAAGCATTTAAAAGGTGTAGTTCGGTAAAAGGGAATCAATTTAGTCCCGCAGGCCTGACCATACAACACTGAGGACACGGGTTTGCAGGAGACTGCTCTGTCCCGCGATCCACCCGGGGCCAGGTGGGGGCCTCCTGTCTGCTTTCACCGGGGACCCCGGCAGCAGCCACTGTGGCTGGCCCCGGGTGCGCTATTCAACACTTTGCTCCTAGAACCACGGCTTAACTGTGAGCGGTGAGCCAGGTGCCTGGTTCACCACTCGGCCCACAAATGCCTACTGAAGCAGAACAGAAAGGGGCAAGCTCGGAGAAAAGGGTTTCTCCTTCCCCTGACGGAGACCCAACTGCAGCCTGCAGGGCTGGATGGAAGGTTTAGACAAACACCACAGAACGGGGAGGACAAAGGCCACAGTTTCTGTGGCAGGGTGGAAGCCGGCTCACCTTGGAGTCTAGACAGTTGCATTAGAATCTTACAACACACCACCTGTACTTCTGCGGCCCCCTCTGAGCCTCAGCGTCGTCGTCGGAACAAGGGCTGGAGCTGACACAGCGTCCTGGGGCGCCTGCCCTCCTACTCACCGGAGTCTTCATTCACTGACCAGTTTCTCCTCAGACACCGCCTCCAAGCAACCTCCATGCAGACCGCAGGGAGCTCCCCGAAGACTGGTGCTGACCTTGTTACCCACCTGTTCAAAATCACCACTAACCACCTACATCAGGTGCTTACCTGCAAGGAGCTTCACTGCCCACAGAGTCAGCTCCACGTGACCTGGCCTGAGCTCCCGCCCCTCACAGCAGATTCTTCAAGGCCCCCAAAGAGGGCCCCCCTCCCCACTTTTCTCCTCTAGAATTCCCTGCCCCACACTCACACCGCCAAAGGGAGAACGGCAGTGTCCACCTCTGGAGGAAGGGGATAGAAGGTAGCCTTCGGAGGCATCATGGCAGCCCTGGCATGCTGACTATTACCTGTTACCTAACCTCATGGTTTCAGTTAGAAAACCCTCACCACACCTACCATCTTGTAAGGCCCACCTCCCAGGAAATCTTGCCTCCTGTGCCCCACGCTCCTCAGGCTGGGGTGAGCCCCCTGTTCCAGGCTCCCAGCGCCCCAAGTTCACCTCTCCCCTGGAGCTTGCCATTTTGCATCACAACAAACACTTCTGTTCATCCCTCTCACCTACAAACTTGTGTCTTCATCCTGTTCAGTAGTTGCCACAGCCCTGATGCTCCAGCTGAGTAAATGAACGAGGGAACGAGGGAATGAACACATCTGTCCCACAGTGGGCACACAGATGTTCGTTTGCCAGTGAGTCTCTTCTTAAAGATATGTGACAATGACATAACTGAGCCGCCTGCTACCCTGGGCTCAGAGGCTCCGATTAGCATGAGAATTACTTTGTCCAACTGCGTCTTCTCTGCCACAGCTTTTGCTCACCTGCCATCAACCCAAGCAGAGTGGAAGGCTGTGTGGCACCAGCTTTTGACGGTGCCCACGCCAGAACGTCCACTTCTCAGCACACCCCAGTCCCAGCGATTCCCAGCAGCGTGTTCAGAAAGCAGAGGGCTCGGTTCCTCCACAGATGCTTGGTATGTCTTAGGTATGCGTCCCCTTCAGGAAGGGGATGCTTGGCTCTGAATCTCCTGGTCACAGTTCAGCTTAGCGTCTCAGCTTTGTGACCTGGTTTGTTTCCTTGCACATGGGTGTGGGCTGAAATGTGCCCCGATGCTTTGCTGCCTGCCACACTTGTTTCTTTGGGTTGAAGTTGGGTGGTTTTGTGCAGAAAAGGAGATGAGCCAGCCGACTAACACCTTCGTAATCCTCGAGAACCCTGGAAGGCGTTCCTCAATCACCCCTGACCTTTCCTCCGATGAAATCACTGCAATTCCACGATTTTGCTTTAAAAGATCATTAACTCCAGCAAGAGGAGAGAGGTGCATAGCACTGAGAAGACGAGGACAAGGAGCCCGCAGGAAGGGCAGGCAGGGCTGTTTTATAGGTGCAAGGGAGCTAAATGTTAAGATCTTCATTTTTGTGCCAATTTCAGCGGCACATCCCTGCCAGGGCCAGCTCCCAGCTCAGCCGTGGACTAGTGGACTAGCTTCGAGTATGCTGATTTTCACGGGGTGTTAAATCAGAAATCTCAGGGCATTGCAGGTTGCTCCCTGGGAATAAACTTGCAAAGGGCTGACATTAACACCAGTGAAAAAAGGAAACGCGTTCTCCCCTGCCCTTTGGAAATGGCAGCGATAACATTCCAAATTAAGACTTCTGGACGTGTAGCGCCTCTGGGCAAGGCAACAGGAAGGCACTCCACAGCAGCTCTGCATGCACCTGCTTCCCCGCCTGGCCCAGGGAAACGTGTGCCACTGACCCCGCAGTCCTTCTGCTGAGTCTGTACTCAGCGGATGACAGCGGTCAACCACCCAGGGACATGGGCATTTTTTCTCTCCCTGCCTTTTGGGTCAGGCCCTCCTGTTGTCCAGTGGCACCACACAGCCAACTGGCCGGGTGTCTGCACCCTGGCTCCCTTGAGCCCAATGTAGAATCTTCTAGAGGTAGAAGACTTGTGTCAGACAGCGGTCAGAATCTGATGTCAGCCTTCATTCCAGAGAAAGAAGCCTATGCACCCAGGTCTTTCTGTTTGTTAGGATGTCACAACACCTGTGACCTGGTCAGGAGTGGTGTATCCATCATTTCTCATCTTATGTTGGGGGTGGAGCTTAGGGGAGTGTGTCTGCCCGCCCACGTGGCCTGGTGGGCGAGCCCTCCGGAGGAAGCAGAGGCAGGCCCCGCGGTTTGCCAGGTCTCCACCTGGCACGTGTGTGGGCATTGAGAGCGAACTTCCCCGTCGCCCAAGAACTGGGCAAAAACCAAAAGTGCAGCCTCCAAGGAGCCAGTTAAAAACTGAACAACAAAATGGAGCTCAGACCACAGGAGATCACCGTCTTTAAAAAGCAAGCAGTCACCGAGTTCCTCTTGACCCCGCTGAACGAATCGCATTTGCTTCCAGTCCCGATGGTCAAAATCCACTGGCAAAGGTCACGCAAGTCCGTGCTTGGCGGGAGGCTGGCTCTTCAGTGTCCTTCTGCCTGGGGTTCCTTGCTCAGCCGAGCATTTTCTGAATACACACGGACCGTCTGTTACCCCGTTCCCGCCGATTGGGGGGGAACTGGAGACTCAGTGAATAGACTTCGTCGCAGAGCATTTTTCACGACAGCGACTTTTCCAGGGCCCCCTCACTCATTCTTCACGTGCTCAGAGCAGGCCCCGTGGTACGTGTCGCGGTACAGGGGCGCAAAGCGGAGGGAGGCCCTGTCGTCGGGAGCTTATTATATGAGAACATCCCCGAGGTGCAACAGTGAGCACCAAAACAGGCGGGCAGGAGCGAGGATGAACGTGACCCCCCAGGGCCTCGGTGGTCAGCCCGGAGCCTGAGACAGGACCCCCGGTCCCACCCGCTCGGGGCCGGTTAGACGCTTGCAAAACCTCTCCACCGGCTGGTCTCCGGTTCTGAACCCTTCCTGCCAGGCCCTTCAGAGTCCGCACAAAGGCGAGACGCGAAGACCGACAAAACAGAAAAATACCACCTCCCCCAGCCCCCCAGCTCCTCTTTATGCCCGAAAAAGCGAAACCTTGCCCAAGCGGAACACGCGGCCCCCGCCGCAGCCAGCTCCGCAAGGCCAGGAAGGCCCGCGCGCTCTCGGCCGGCGGGCAGCACCGGCGAGGACCCGGCCCGGCCCAGGAGGCTGCCAGAAGCAGGGGCTTCAAAGAGGCTGCTCTGTAAAGCGAGGGCTTAACGCAGGGGCGCGGGACTCCCCAGCCTGCAGAGCCGGTCGGTTCCGGAACACGCCCGGGGGGGGGGGGGGGGGGTGCAGCGCTTCGAGGGCCTCTCCACGGCCTCCCCTCCCTTTCCTGCCACTGAAAACAGAAGCTGAAGGTTCACGAAGCTTAAAAATGTGGAGTAAACTGCCCCTCTCGCCCCAAATGAATAAAGCTGATGCAGCCGTGGGGGCCATGGCACCTAACTGCCCGAGCCGGTGTCTTCTGGGCCGCGGTTTTATTTTCAGAGAGGAGGGGTCACCCCTTGGGCCCCTGGTCCTCCGCAGCCACCCCCAACCCTGCACTTTGGCCCCAGGGAGAAAGGGGCTTTTCTACCTTGTCCTCTGCACCTTTGAACTGGTGTCTCATTTGGCTGTGAGCAAATCTGGGCCTTTTTTTTCCCCTGTCCTGGTGTGTTTGATTTACAACGATCTTGCTAACCAGTGTGAATGCTTACCACATGTTGGTTGTGTGGCGAACTCTCCTGGCCCTCCTGGAAAGTCAGGTTGCTGAGTCATGTGAGTCAGTCACCCGGAGAAACCAGGGGAGGGGGCTGGGGGGTCATCCAGACCAGCTGGGGCAGACGAAGGGCCATGGCTGGGCCCTCTGGGAGGGACAGAGGGATGAGGGTGGACGGAGGTGCTGAGGAGACGGCCAAGCGTCCCCACGTGGCAGGACGGCCAGGGCTCTTCCACAGCACACACGTGCTGCGCAGCGTTTGCTGGAGCTTCTCCTGCAGAGGATGACACCAAGCCAGAGCAAGGAGCCGGACTACAGACACAGGCATTCAGCAAAAACGAAAGCAGAACTTCATCGCCATCAAAACAAAAGATCGCTTAAATCTGGTTGTTTTCCAGATTTGCCCTTGATCTCTCCATTGTATGGCTCACATTGGAAAGTGAACGAACTCAAACTCATGTATTATTTGACGGTAAATCATTGCGTTTTTAAACGGACCACGTGCAGGACCCGAGTGACGTTCCTGTGGCTCCCCCGGCGTCCCCGCAAGTAAGAACCCCCACTGCCCGAGAAAAGGGCCCCTCCACTCACCACCAGGGGTCTTGCTGCAGTGCAGGCTCCGTGCTCACGTTTCCTCTGCCAGGAATCTGGGGGCCAGGGACTGTTTTTCAAAGCAGGACCCCAGGACTGCCCCGGAATCGTGTAGAAAAAGGTCAAGTCCTTGGTCCTAGGTCCTCACCGCACCCCAAGGTTCTTAGGGGACAGGCAGGGGCCAGGGTCTACACATCCACATTTTCCAGGAGCTTCCAGATCATTCTAGGCAGGCTTTCCCAGGCAGTGCTCCCGAGAATAAAAGAGCCCAGCAGTCCAGCCCTGAGAGGGATGGCGGTGCTGTCTCCCTGTTGTCACTGAGAACTCTTCTCACGGTTGTTCCATCCTCGACTGAAAGGAGCAGAGACAGCAGATACGCCGTCCCCGGCTTTGCCCCCTCATCCTGACAGTTAGCGGCTCCGTGACCGTCGACTTGTCACTTAACCTCTCTGAGTCTCGGCTTCTTACTCCCCTACCAGGGAGCCCCTGATGGTGTAGCTGCCTCGTTCGGTCCTTGTCGGGATCCGGTCACACCCGCGTCCAGGCCTAGTGCCCGCCTGACCCTCTCCTCCTGTACTGTCCTCGCCTTCCAAGTGGTGAGAGCGGGGAGCCGTGCCTCCTTCCAGTGTCTGCTCAGACGTCACTGTCTCAATGCAGCGACCCAGCCACCCTGCTTGAGACTGTCACCGCCCTCGCCCTCCGCTTTACTGCCATTGGCTTCCTTCCTCACCTAATAACCAGTGTGAGTTACGCACCAACTTTGTTTCTCTGTCTCTTCCCCCCAGAACGTGGCATCCTGGTGGGCAGGGGTTTTCGTTTCTGCTCATGGAAGGCTGCTCGGGCGTGAGAGACATTCAGTAAACACTCCTTGGGTGGACAGATGCGCAGCGCGTAACCATGAGCTCCGTGCACACTGGCCGTGGTTTCCGAGGCTGGAAAACCTGTCTTCTCACCCGGCTGAGGGAAGTCCTGGGTGGCCACGAGCCAGTGGCTTTTCTCGTTAAAACCAGATTTGCTGTTTTGCTCCTGACTCGTTTTCGTCAGACCTGTCTGCCTGTTCGTTAGCTCACGTTCGCATTGGTAAAGAACTATGAGAATGGCTTCCCCGCTTGCTTCCTTCAGGGGTAGGTATATGAATGCATCATATGCCATGTATGCCCAGGGACCAGCCTCCTTTACGGGCTTCCCCATGACAGTGCCTCCCCAGGAAGACACCCAAACACCGAGTTTTGCATTTCCCCTCCGAACTCCAATCTGCTCTGCTTTCTGCATAATTCAAGCCCCTCATGTAAGACAAAGACACCAAAGCCGCCTGCCTGTGACCCAGCACCCTCCCCACGTGCAAGTACCCAGGTGGCCTGGCCGTGAGTGGGTGCTGCCACAGAGAGAGGACAGAGGAGCAGGGCCCTGCGGTGGGAGGGGGATGATTTTTTTCACTCCCCTAGCTGGAAAGGCCCCCAAAGCTGCTGGTGGGATGAGCCCAACCTGGTCCGGAAGAATTCTAACCCACCCTCCAGCCAAAGGTGAGGACGGCCCTCGTCCAGCCAGGGGTCCCATGACCGTCAGACCCAGCGAGGCCTCCACACGGCCACCAGGGTCAGCCAGGGCCGTGAGACATCAGCTGAGTGATGCCTTGTAACACCCAGGACTCAATGACGTGAGGCAAACGTGAAAGTGCTAGGCAGATTCGAAGAGAGAAATGTGCATAATTTTTCTTAAACAAGCATCCCTGCTCTGTGCTTTTGTTTCAGTGACAATGAGCATATGGGGACGTCCGGGCCTGGACAAGACACAGTAGGTGTCCTTCTCCCTCTCTGTCCGGCTACGCAGAGCTGAAAGCCCTGGATGTTAGCTGTGAAATAGGCAGCAGAAGGCTCTAGGATGTAGGGAGAAAGGCAGACAGGCTAGTGACTACGGGGCCCTAGAAACGTTGTGGTGGTGTTTTCTCTGGTTTCCGTTGTGCTTCACATATCTCAGACCTGGTCCCAGAGATACAGGCACCCCAAACACCAACGGACAGCCAACAGGCCAGGAAGAGGCAGCCTGGCAAGGCAAGAAGCTGCAGTGATCATCCTACCTGAGCACCAATGGAAGAAACGCAGCCCTAACCCCGCCCCCAGCCCCGCCCCCGTTAGTAGAGGCCCCAGGGAGAGCCTGCACTTCCACGCTCAGCTGCATCTCTCCTCCCTCTGCTGCGGGCTGGTGGCAGGCACAACGGAGCCACAGGCCTCCGTCTCTGATCTCAGCCAATGAGCCCCGTCAACAGCATCCAGGAGACCTGGCAGGACCCTGGACTTCCACCCTCACCTGTGGGAACCAGGCACTGTCCTCCTTGCCCACCAGGTGGCTCAGAGAGGGCTGAGTGAGAAGCTGGGCATTCACTGCCTTCTGGAGGTAAGAGGCCGCCACCACCACCATCATGCCTGTGGAGGCCACATGGGGAGCAGCCAGGAGGCACCTGGTCCCCCTCAGCTGGAGTGGGTCAGCAGAAGCCTGCTCGAACAGAAGATGGAAGTGAGATCCAGCTTCTCATGACACAGCACTCAAAACGTCCAGGTCTCAATCAAAAACCCCTCGTCCTGACACACCAAGAACCAGGACAAGCTCGACCTGGATAAGATGACCAACAGCTGCCAACACCCAGCTGACGTGAAGCTGGAATTAATTGATAAGGGTTTTATAGCTGCTACCAAAAAAGCCAATGAGCAATTACGAGCATGATCAAAAAGAAAATGAAAATCTCCGCAAAGAAAAAGAAGACAAAGGAAAGGCAAAGGGAGATTTTAGAACTGGAAAACAATAGCCAAACATAGACAAATAAACAAACTCACTGGATGAGCTCAACAGGCAAATGGAGAAGACAGAGGAGAGAATATCAGTGAACTTGAAGACAGAACAATAGAAACTACCTAATATGAACAACAGAAAATAAACTTTAAAAAAAAGTAATGAGCATAGCCTGTGAGCCTGCAACAGAAAATCTAACATTCTTTGTCATCAGCATCCCAGGAGAGGAAAGAGTGGAGCTGAAAAAATATGTGAAGAAATAACGGCTGAAAACTTTCCAAATTTGGCAAAACACTTCAAGAGTCGAGAAACTGAGAGAACCCTAGACTGGAAAACCACAAATAAATCCATGCAAGGGCACATCAAGGACAAATTCCTGGAAACTGAAGATAAAGGAAGGGCAGAAAGAAGCACTTTATCCGAAGAGGAAAATGCAACGCAAATGACAGCAGACTTCTCATCAGAAACCATGGAGGCCAGAGGAAGTGGAACAACACATCGCATGCCGAAGGCAAAGACGGCATCCTCCAAGTCTAGATCCAGCAAAAATAGCCGTTAGGCATGAAGAGAGAACAAGACTTCAACAGGTGCAGGAAAACTAAAAGGAACTGGTCACCGGCCCACCTGCCACAAAAGAATGTCTGGAGGATGCTCTTGAAACAGCAAGGACGCTGATCGAAGAGAGCAGAAACAGCAGGAAGGAAGGAAAAGGAAAAATGGGGGTAAATACAATCAACTCTTCTTGTACAATAAACCTGCTCTTGAGGTTTTTAGAAACAAATGCCTGGGTCCTTAAGGGGTCTAAGATGGCTCATCCCCACCCAGGGGGCAACCACAGCACCTGTGGGGCAGGGAGGTGAGGGGGGCTGGAGGGCACCCCAGCTTCTCAGAGGGTGGCCCCTGCACAGCTGCACCAGCATCTCCCCAGGAGGCTGACTCAGAAGGCTGCTCCCCGAATCAGGGTTTCTAGAGGTGGCCCCCAGACTCTGAAAGGCGTAGAAAGGTGACTCTTACGCCCACTGAGGTTTGAGAAGTCCACAGATGGACCTTTGGTTAGTGAAGGTCAAGCCCAGTCACTCAGCGTGAACTTTTGGGAAGGTGAGAACAAACTGTTTCACACATGCCTGGCTCTGAGGGATCCAGCCTGCAGGACTGGAACAAATTTCAAAATAAAAAAGTAATCAGTACCCTACCTGGGATCAAGGTCTCACAGCTACGCATAATCACAGCGTTGTCCTAGGGAGTGTGGGCCCCGGAGGGAATCTGCCATTCCTCTCTGCCTCAGTTTCTCCCCCGTTAGATGAAGACGGCTCCCGCCTTTCCTGAGGAAGGTGGCAGGAGCAGGGACAAAGGGAAGAGCAGACTAGGGGAGCTGTAAGCAGGCTTGCAGAAGGTTCCCCTTAACCAGCGTGAATGTTCAACCTCCCCCTGAAGAGGGCCACTGTGTCACTCCTTTGTCTTTGAAATGGGACATCTCTGTGTCCTTCACAGACTCTGGGAAGAGTGGGCACGATTAAAATTAAGCGTCGGACTGAATTCACAGGGCCTTTCGTCCAGGGTCCTGCCGGTGGTCAGGGGGCGCTGAAACAGGTGGAGGGCTCCGGGCTTCAGAGGGTCAGCTGCACTGGGAAGAAGGCAGGAGCGCTCCCACCCCCGCGCAGCAAAGCTGACCAGGGGCTGCGCTCACCTCCCTGGGGCGGCAGCCTGGGTCTTCTCCCCTCCCCGCAGACAAGGTAGCAGTGACATGTGACAGCCTTGCAGAACCCGCACTTCTCTCTAACTGGAATAGGAGCAGGTCTGTAAATCGTCATGGGGCTGGGCGGGGGTAGCAGCCAGGATCTGAGATTAAAAGCCTCAAAGACGTGGGTGGGGGGAAAAGAAGAGTGTCGAACTATTTTAAAAAGAAGTCTCTCCACCAGCCCACCTTAGAGGGCAGTGATTAGAATTCCCGCGCCCGCGGCACCCAAAGCGCAGGACACGTGTCCACGGAGCGCACCCCCACCCGGGCCCAGACCTGAGCCCTGGATCAGGCTGAAGGGCAGGGTGGTGGGGCGCGGCAGGGTGGCCGGGAGGGGGTTGGGGGGCGGGCGGGTTCCTCCCCACTGAAGTCATGGACTTGGCGCGAGGCATCCGCGTGGCGCACAAACGTGGTTTCGGCCAAAAAGCACAATGTGTTTCTTGTTAGGGACTCACAAGCCAGGGCCTCGGGTTTTGCTTGTGGTGCTGCGTTATATTAGGATGCAGCTTGATTCCGGACAAGCTGGCCCTTGTGGCTGGCTGAAGAGGGCAGCCACAGATTCCCACAGGACGACGGTTAGCCCCAGGCACCTGGGTGCATGTGGGGGGCGGGCAGCGGCCAGGACCCCCGGTGCCCCAGGCTCCCCACGGGGGATGGAGCCGAGCCGCGCGCCCTGGCGGTGCAGACTGGGCGACGCCAGCCCCGCGGCCGCCAGCTCGCGGGCGGCCCTGGGTTGTTTTCCGAGACGTTATCTCTCGCTCAAGTTAATTTTCTTTTTTTCATTTGGTGACCGGAACAAAAGTCCCAGGAAAACCCTTTGTGAAAGCCAAACACAGCCACAAACCGGGGCACTCACAGCATTTGTAACTAAATATTTGCTGTGCTGGTAGTTAACTCGGCCCCTCGGCCAAACTTCCCAAACTTTGCTCTTTGAACGCAGGGAGTAGAAAGGTGATCTCCCAGGAGGGGAGCAGACGCCTGGAAGGAGCTGGATCCGGCTCGCGTTTTCCCGCGTGTTCTTGAGGTTCTGGGCGGGCAGGACCCCGAGGACCCTCGAAGGAACCGGGCCGGGACCGGGCGAGAGGACTGCTCAGCCCCGGCGGTGGCTGAGGCGCTCTGTTAATGCAATTAGCTGTGCGCGACAAGAGGTAGAGTTTAGGCAGGTCTTCAAAAATACCCAGAGGGAGAAAAATAAACATCCTCTTGTTTGCTTTTTGTGGCTTTGCTCATTTTCCTCCCCTCTCGTTGCCCCCATATTTAAGGCTGTTTTAAGCCCAAATTCGGTTATCTGGTTTGAGGGCAAGGGCTCCCTCTTGCCAAGATACTAGATAAACAACGCAAGCAAAAACTTGAATCCTCTTGTAATCCACATGCCGTTTCCTCGAAAACCACCCCACACTCTGCTGAACCCGATAACAGGGTCGGGAACAGGCGTGCCCTCGTCCCTGATTCTGAGCCAGCAGCCTCGACCAAGGACCGCCTCTCCGGGACCCACGGCAAACAATCGCGGCTAACACTGCCTGCAGAGGAGCCCCCTGGAGGGATGCGAACGCGAGGAACAGCCAGGAATGTTGGCATCTGGTCCTTCCCTGGAACTTTCCCTAGAGATAAAGCCTGCACGGAGGCGGCGTCAGCGTCTGCGGGCTGCCTGGGACGCTTCTGGCCTCTCGACGTCCTCAGTGGAAACGCCGCCTTAGAAAGGGGCTAAGACGCCCGCGTGCTTTGTAGTGGTAATGAGGGCGCGGATGCTGCTCCGCCGCGGGCGGGCTCGGAGCGTCCGGGACAGCCTCCCGCCTCCCCCAGGTCGGTGGAGGGATGCTGTTCTGGAAACGTCTGGTGCTTTTTAGTGCAACCTCCGGAGGTTCCGAGGAGGAACATGGGGGGGCACAGGGGCGGGGAGGGAGCTCTGGAAGGTATTTTTAGGAGCCCAGCGTCACCGGCATCCCCGCTAGGACCCAAAGCAATAACTACACCTCGCCATCCGCTATGGCAGCCACCTTCTGCCCATCCGCCCTTCCCTCGAGCCAGCCCCGCCCTGAAGACCTCGGTGGCAAAAACAATTAAAGCAAAACCTTTTGCTTTGGCAACCTCTACGCCACACTATGACTCCTTCGGCAAAAGGAAGATTTCTTTCTTCTCCCTCTCCTGGCTTTTTTCTTTTTTTCTTCTTCTCCCCCTGACTCCCCCCTTTTCTTTTCCTCTGCGTTCTTCCTTTCCCCAAATCGCTGGAAACTTAAGACGTGCAGCGGCTGCAGGTGCGCGCGGGCGGGCGGCCGGGCCGGGGCGAGCCTGGGACCGCCGGGCCTCGCAGGCATTGATCAGCTGGGCGCGCGCGTTGAGTGACGGCGCGGTTGCCATGGCAGCCGCCTGAGCGGCGCCGCGAGGACAAGGCTGCAGGGCGGCGTGAATGGGCGGCGTCACGCGCCTGGCGCCAGAGAGTCTGCTCCGGGGCTCCGGCTCCCGCCCCGCCGCGGCCTGGCCCGCGCGCCGCTGCCGCCGCCGCCGCTGCCAATTCATCACCTGTCAGGGATCACTCGGGGGGTCACGGGCGGAATGGACACAGCTGTGAGAACAAAACCGGGGGGAAGAAAGGCGAGCGCTCCCAATCGGGCCAGATGTGCAGAGGGGACCTTGGGGCGCCCCCTCCCCCCGCAAGCCCCTCCCGCCCCCAGTTGCATCACGCGCGCCCGACCGGGGCTGCTTCTGATTAATGCGTGGGGCTGGACGCGCTGCGAGCCGCCGGCCGGGCCAGGATGGAAACGGAGCGCCTGTGCGGGCCCTGCAGCCGGTTAGGGGGACTTCCAGGGCCGGTGTGTTGCTTTAAGTGGAAGGGGGGGGGGGGGCGTCTCCACCCCCCACCGGAAGCCCTTCACACCTTCCCACCACCCACGGATCTCGCAAATCCAGGGCCCTTTCTGCAGCTGGGACCATCTGAACTTCAGAGGCCTCACATGCAAACCGGCAGAGACAGCCATTGGCAGGCCTTTCACTGCCTTGGAACCCACCCCGAAATGCCCCAGCACCATTTTCTCCACGAAAACCTAATTTTAAAGGTGACTCCGCACTGGGCTCGCGGAGACAGACCTACCAGTGACTGCGGCCTTTTTTAAATCATTAACTTATACGGCCTCATAATCTCCTTAAAATGATCTTTAAGTGAACGCAGGGCTGGGTAGCGTGCCAGGGGAGTCGGAGTCGACACAATCGGGCTGCCTGGACTCTGACATGGCAGCTAAAGAAAGAAACGCCAGAAAACTTTCACCCTATTTAGCAATTTTACTAGCTCAGGGTACAAGAACGGTCATGGGAGAAGGCGCTACCCTCATCCACTTTCCCAGCGTGGCAAGCCACCCCGCACCGCTCTCCTTACCCCCGGCCGAGCCCGGCCTGGGTTGGGGGGGGGTGCCAACGCACGGCGTCCCCGGGAAGAGCTCGGAACGCGTCGGGAGCTCAGAGCTGCGAGGTCCAAGAATCCCAAGTCCCAATCTGAGAATCCCAAAGACGTGTGTTTACATTGGCTATTGTTGTAAAATAGTCAAAGTAGAACATCACGAACCAAAATAGTGTCAAAACAAAATCTGTTCCTGTGGCACGCCTGACAGACACGTGCACGCAGCGCCCATCCAAGGCTGGGACTGGGGGGGACTCGGGAATGAAATCATTTCCAGACTCAATATCGAGGGTGGGGGAGATGTTCGTCCAACACGGTCAGGAAGCAGATGCGGCGCCACTTGCCAGGGCCTGGCCCTCCGCAGACTTCTGTGCTGGCCAGGAAACCGCCCACCTCCACCCTCCAAAACGAAGTGGCTGGGACATCCACCCCCGCGCCACCCACTCTGCCTCCCTGAGCAGAAGCCCTGGGGCAGGCACGGGGCTGGCCCACCAGCTGAAGAATTAATCGTTAATTGAAGGGGAAAAGACTGTTTCCCCATTACCAAGCTCTGCCCCCTCCTCTTCTGAAACGCAGAGGAGGTGGCGGTCACTGTAACCCGGCGGAGATCAGGACAGGAAGACCAGCAAGGCGCTCTCGGACGTGCCCGCTGATCGTGTGCTGGGGTAAGCACGGGTTTCAAAACACGCGATGTACTGTGATCTTCAGTGAAGCTGGAATTTTGTGTGAATTAACTGCGGAGTATTTGAATAAAGAGCTGCAAACTTTTATAAAAATTTAGACCTGAGGAATGAGTTTTTAAAGATTTACAGGGGGAAAAAAAAAAAAGGAAAACACCCCTAAGCTGCATTCATTACTAGCGCTGAAAAGATTCCAAACCTCACACACGACAGGGTTTTTAGAATAGTGTGAAGATGTCGGTCAATGGCTAGGGCCGCCTAGCTGTCACAAAGCTTTAAAAATACGGTAGGTGCTGGAACGTGACACCCGCAATCACTATTTGTGCATAATTAATTACATTCCTTTGCCACCTACACGGCAGGGCACAGACCCGCAGCCTCAAGGGCAGTGTATGTAAATACAGCTTCAATATGCAAATTATCCTAATGATTTCCGATTAGCAGGATTATTATAATAGTTCTGCCCAGTTCTGGAAAAGGCACCCCAGAGCGTCCTGCATCTCAGAGCTCCCAAGCGTTCAGCTCCGTCTCCAATAAGCACGCACAAATTTTACCGGGTTTACAATAACGTCCCCCCGCGTTGCTCTGGGTTGCAGATCCAGCACTAAACCTGTCCTTGAATGCGCGTGTGGATTATTTTCTCCACAAAGCTTTTCCTTAACAGACCGAAGTCACTCTATAAATGTCACCTGCCAATGACAAACTTATTTGCGTTTTTTCTTTGTGCAGAATTGCTTTCTATCTAGATAACACTCCCTGGGTCGCAGGGAGCTGTGGCTTTGCCTCGGCAGCGCAGACCTTGCCGGGGGCGCTGCGAATCCGGGGCTGCGGAGAGCTCCGAGGTGTCGCGGCACACCCTAGGGCGAGGGTCCGGTCCTGCCTCGCCGTTGGAATTGGAATCAAGATGCACACTTAGATTGCTGGGAGTCCCCTTCCCCCACTTTCCTTACTGACCCGGTTCTCTCCCCGACTTCCCCACCCTCCCCTCCCCCCTCCCGGGCCCCCTTCACCCCTCCCCGGTGCCCCTGCCCCCTCCCGCCCCGCGCGTACTGTACTCTATTTACCACCCCAGCTGGGCTCGCGCTCGCCCCGCCCACCCCGCGAGGATTGGCTGCAAATGCGGAAGGACCGAGCTCTCGCCCCGCGCCCGCGCCCACCAATGGGGGCGCCCACCCGGCCTGACGGACACGTCTCCTTTCACCAATGGGGACGCAGGGGAGCTGGATCGTGTGGCCCCGGCTAATGCAGATAAAAGCCGCCCCGCCGCGCTCCCGGCTTCATTCTAAGCCGAGCCCGGTGCCGAGCGCTGGAAGCTCAGCAGGCGGCGGTGGCGGCCTGATCTCCAGGACAGCCCGCTCCCTCCCGGTCTCTCCTTCCTTCCCCGCCGTCAGCATGAAAGCCTTCAGTCCTGTGAGGTCCGTTAGGAAAAATAGCCTTTCGGACCAAAGCCTGGGTATCTCCCGGAGCAAAACCCCGGTGGATGACCCGATGAGCCTGCTGTACAACATGAACGACTGCTACTCCAAGCTCAAGGAGCTGGTGCCCAGCATCCCCCAGAACAAGAAGGTGAGCAAGATGGAAATCCTGCAGCACGTCATCGATTACATCTTGGACCTGCAGATCGCCCTGGACTCGCACCCCACTATTGTCAGCCTGCACCACCAGCGACCCGGGCAGAGCCAGGCGTCCAGGACGCCGCTGACCACCCTAAACACGGACATCAGCATCCTGTCCTTGCAGGTAAGACCTGCCCCCCCGGTGCCCCCGCTCGCTGCCGCGCACCCCGGCTATCATCGCCTGGGCTGCCGCGGGCACACCCCATTGTCCAAGCCGCTGTAGTCGGTGGCTTAACAGACGAGCTAATTAACTTTATTTTCTTACCAATCTGCTGCAGATTGAGCCGTGCGTGAAATTGCTGTTAAGTTCTGACATGTTCATATTTCTCTCTTTGATCTGAATAATAGCACAAACATATTTCACGGAACTTGCTACATGGACTACTTGAAAAAGAGAGAGAAGGGCCCTTTCTCCTTAAGATTGTCTAACATCGTGCTGTTTGTCCCCTGTCTTTCGCAGGCTTCTGAATTCCCTTCTGAGTTCATGTCAAATGACAGCAAAGCACTCTGTGGCTGAATAAATGGTGAGTGTTTGCTTGTGGCTCCCGCTGGCCAAACTGCCCCTCGGAGTGTTTTTTCGTGTGTGCGGTACTTGCGTATCAGTAACAATTTTGATTTAGTAAATGAATGTGAGTGCATTGTCTGCATGTAGGAGCTTCTAGCCCTGGTTACTCAGGATCACAGGATATTTGTCTTTAAAAAGAAAGACAGAAACGTGCCAATAAGTTCCTAGGAAGGTGGCCGAAGAAAGTGTGTGTTGGCCTCTGTCTGGAATGTAATGCCCTGGCGGCTTTCTGCTGTTGCCCTGGTACTATGAGGTACTAACCTCCATATAATTAATCTTATCGCCGCAAATTCCACAGGGACCCTCCTTCCCAAAACTGTAGCCCTGCGGGATTCGGCTAGGCGGGCACTGCTGCCTGCGCCTCAGCCAGCCCTGTGATGTGGGATCCGGCTTCCCTATCTGTGACCCAAAGGGCTGCTTTCAATCAAATAATTGTTACAAGAAGCAGACTGGCGCCTCCGAGCACTGCCGCTGCAGATCCAGAGAGGAGATTGCGTTGGGGAGTTTTCCCTGGAGTCTGCTGTTCTAATGTTGAATCTGCGCCGCCGAGGCCGAGTGTGTGCGCCGCATCTGGACGCCAGGGTTTGCCCAATCTCTGAGTGTTTGGTTAAATGTTCAAACTGTGGCTTCCTCCTGGCGCCAGCCTGCCCGCCTCTGCCCTTAGGTTGCGTTCTCCTAAACTTGCCTTTCTCTCGCAATCTTTTGCAGGTGTTCATGACTTTTTCCCCTTTGCACAACAACAAATCCACAGGAACTTATTTTTCAACCATTTCACAAGGAGGACAACAAGTTGAATGGACCTTTTTAAAAAAATGGAAGCAGAACTAAGAAGGATCAGATCCTCCTCTCCGGGGAGTTTCTGACCTGGACTGTGATAGTAGTTATTTATGAAAAGACTTTTAATGCCCTTTCTGCAGTTGGAAGGTTTTCTTTATATACTATTCCCACCATGGGGAGCGAAAACGTGAAAATCACAAGGAATTGCCCAATTTAAGCAGACTTTGCCTTTTTCAAAGGTGGAGCGTGAATACCAGAAGGATCCAGTATTCAGTTACTTAAATGAAGTCTTTCGGTCAGAAATTACCTTTTTGACGCAAGCCTACTGAATGCTGTGTGTATATTTATATATAAATATATATATATATTGAGTGAAGCCTTGTGAACTCTTTAATTAGAGTTTTCTTGTATAGTGGCAGAGATGTCTATTTCTGCATACAAAGTGTAATGATGTACTTATTCATGCTAAACTTTTTATAAAAGTTTAGTTGTAAACTTAACCTTTTATACAAAATAAATCAAGTGTGTTTATTGAATGGTGATTGCTTGCTTTATTTCAGAGGACCAGTGCTTGGATTTTTATTATGCTATGTTATAACTGAACCTGAATCAATACACGTTCAAATTTATGTAGACTGTATAAGATTATAATAAAACATGTCTGGAGTCAATATCTGAATTCTGGATGATTTTTCAGACCCCCACCCACCCACTCCATTTTATTTAACCCCTTGCCCTTCACCCCTTCCGCCGCCCTCTAGGCCTCGCAGCTTATCTGGTAGGAGCTCAAGGTTAGACACACCCGAGTTTCTCTTAGTTCCTCAGGGAAGATCGGTTCTGTGCCTGTGGCCGAGTTTCAAACTAAGGAGTCGCTCATTCAAGATAAACCTGGAGTCGGGAAGGGCTACCTGTGTGAGCAGGTGTTAAGACACTTCTGGAATAAAGGGAACTGCTTGTTCATCGTAAGAGAAATGGGCCCACAGATTTCAGAACGTGACAGAAGGCTTAGGGGAAGGGCAAAGAGACCCCCGCGTGTTGCTTGGTTCCCAGCGGCTGTGCCACAGGGCGCCCGCGCTCGGCCTTCGCAGCTTCCCGGTACCGCGAGCACCCGTGGCCTGCCAGGCGCCCGGAGGCAGGGCCGGGCCCGCTTCCCCGCGCAGGCGGCCGTGCGCTTGCCCTTCACCCCTGACTGCGCTCCCGGACTCCCGGGGAAGGCCAGGCGGCAGCGGGAGGAGGGGACACTCACGTGCCGTGGCTGCGGCGGTCCTCACGTGGCAACGTTCGGACCCTGCTTTAAAATGGGTGGCGATCTAGATGCGTCTTTAAAATTCAGAAGTACTCACGTGTGTGTGTTGCATTCTCAAACTGGACGGCACGCCCCTAGGGCGCGAGGGTCGGGGTGGTAGGTTCTGGAAGGCCTGTGGGAGGCGGCCTGACCCGGAGGAGGAGAGGGCGGGGTGGGGGC
>VMDR010001949.1:0-105670 GCA_007922815.1 Macrotus californicus
ACCAGCTTAACTCCAGTAATATACAAAATTCTGTTTTTTTTACAGCTCTATTCCTATCCTTTTCAGTTGTTGCTACCAGAAAAATATATCTTTACACATTATATGCCCTCAAAACATAAACTAACCATTTTAAAATGCATTAGTCTTTAGTGATATAGAAAACATATAGAGTTAAAAAACCAAAGTTAAAATAATGCTAGCTTTTAGAGTAATAATGGGTTTTTCAGATGTATTAGTCACTTAATCACATAGAAAAGAAAGCGTATATGTACAATCCATTGTTACAATACTAGATATTATAATTGCCCATGTATTTACTGCTATGAAATCTTTGTTTCTCCATACAGTTTTGAGTTACTATCTAGTTAGTGTCTTCATTTCACCTTTCAGCACTCCTTTGGTCTTTTCTTGCAGGGCAGATCTAGTGTCCGTGAACTCCCTCAGCTTTTGTCTGTCTAGGATTTTACCAATCTTCCCTTCAGATTGAAAAACAGTGTTGCTGGATATAGGATTCTTGGCTGACAGGTTGTTTTTTTTTAACTCTTTGACGATGCAGGGTCACTGCCATCTGGCCTTCAAAGTTTATGATGGGAACTTTGCTAATGATTTTATTTGAGATCCCTTGTATGTGACATGTCACTTCTCTATTGGTGCTTCAAGATTCTCTTTTTGTCTTTGTCTTTTGAAAATTTGATTAAAGTGTGTCTCCATGTGGGTCTCTTTGAATTCATCTTACTTGGAACTCACTGAGCTTCCTACATGTTTGTATTCACATATTTCATCAGACTTAGCAGTGGTCAGCCATTATTTCTTCAAATATTTTCTCTGCTTTTTTCTTCTCCTTCTGAGATTATAGCACTGCATGTATTGGCCTGTTCAATGGTAAACAACAGATCTTGCAGATTCTGTTCACTTTTCTTTCATCTTTTTCTTTCTTTCTTTCAGACTCATTAACTTTAATTGTTCTATCTTAAAGTTCACTAATTCTTTATTCTGACTGCTATAATTTGCCTTTGAATCCTAATAGTCAAATTTTCATTTCAGTTACTGTATTTTCAGCTCCAGAATTTTTTGGTTTCTTTTTAGGTTTTCTGTCCTTTTATTAATATTGCCATTTTGTTCATCTTTTTTTTTTTTACTTTATCCACATCTTTCTTTAGTTCTTTAATTACCTTTAAGGTGGTTGTTTTAAGGTCATTGTCTAATATATCAACATTTTTAGGTACTCTTTCTGTTGATTTTTTTTCCCCTTGAATGGAGCCTACCTTTTTGTTTCCTTGTTTGCTTTGTGATTTTTTTTTCTTTTATTGATTCCAGAGAGAGGGGAAGGGAGGGACAGAAACATTGATGTGAGAGAGAAACATCAGTTGGTTGCCTCTTGTATGTGCCCCATCTAGGGACTGAACCCACAACCCAAGCCTGTACCCCGACTTGGAATTGAACCCACTACCTTTAGGTCTGCAGGATGGTATCCAACCAACTGAACCACACTGGCCGGGGCTGCTTGTTATTTGAGAAAAAAAATAGGACATTTGAATCTAAAAATCTGGTAACTCCAGATTCTCTCCCTTCCTTGGCTCTCCCCCTTCCTCAGGGTTTGCTGTTTCTCCTTATGTATTTACTTGTTTGTTGGTTGGTTGCCTCTGTCCCAAGGATCAGCCTAAGGTATAAACTTAAAAGTCTTCTCAGGTCCCTTCTGTTTCTTTTCTTGGACATACACAGTTACTTTCTAATATTCCCTATGTATGCAGTTGCCTTGTGTCCTAGTATTTAATATCTGAATCCCAAAAGGAGAAAAAGAGAAAAATGAAAGGCAAGGAAGAAAGAACACTAGTCCTTTAAATCCCAAAAGTCACTTTAGCTGGAAGGAGGTGGAACAAGGGCTTCTCTGCTCATCACACTCCTCTGATCAGAAGCATCAATTAGTGATCCTGTTGTTACCAGAGAGCCTCGTCCTGTTCCAGAACAGCCAGTGGGGTCCTACTGCTTGCTGCCTATAGGCAAAAACTCTGGAGGCAGAGTCTGGTGGAAAGGAAAAGGAATCCTTTATTTAAAGTATATACAGCTTGAAATAATGGCAGGTTTCTGCCTCAAAGCTCATTTCCTTTAAAACGCTTCAAAGAAAATCACCCTGCTACCCTCTGCCGGCTCAGTTCAAGGTTCCATCAGGAACTTCTCCCACCTAAAGGTATTGTCCTTTAAGAATCGCAGTGGCTTATCTGGCTTCAGTCTGTGCGTCCAAGTGTCCTACTCGCAGCACACTGTCCTTTTCTTCTGGCTGCTGTGGTCTGGTGTGTCAGTGTGCCTGGCTGCTGTGCTCAGGTGTGTTAGTGTGCCTGGCTGTTGTGCTCAGGTGTGTCAGTGTGCCTGGCTGGGCAGAACCTGTGCAGCACAGCCCCAGTTAGCATCACTGCAGCTTCCCATGTGGGGGAGAGGCATGAGGCTCGTTGGCTTACCACCTGGCTTCCAGGACTGGCACTGATCGGTCAACTAAGCCCCATTCCACACGTTGGTGGCGTAGATCCGAGGCCCTGTCTAGGCTGGAGCTGGCAGAGCAGCAGTCACAGCAGGAGCCACTGTTACCAGGCCCCCACTGGAGGAGCCCCTGCCAGAGGAGTGCACAGGTGGCATGTCCCTATTGGCAGGGCGACACATGAATGCAGTCTTCTGTGCTTTCCCACCCATCCCCATTCCCAGCGGGGTCTCCCCACCCCTTGTTACATTATCAGGGACCTGCCCTCCTTGGCTCCCACAAGCTGTGTGCAAGCTGCTCCAGGAACTTGTGCATAGCTGCCTGCCATGGGGCTAGGGGATTGGTAACTGCTAATGTGCTAAATACTGAATTGACTAAAGTTAATCACTTACCATCCATATCGTCTTCTGGAACTTGCAAGCCTTCAATAGACTTGACAGTTCCAAAATAGTGATTAGTCAGATTCTGCCAGTGCAATTGTTGTCTAGGTGGGGAAACAGATTCCTGGTGCTCCCTTCTCTGCATCTCCTCAGAATCCTTTCCTGTGTACACAAGTTTTTATTTCCATGGATAAATGTCCAAGAATACAATTTTGCAGGGTATAGGAATTACTTCTTTAGTTTTATGAGAAACTCAAGTTTTTCAAAGGGGCTGCATCCTTTAACATTCCTACCAGCAATGTATGATGATCCTGAGTCTACATCTTTGCCAGTTTTTGGCGCTGCCACTGTTTTTTATTGTAGCCATTCTGTTGGGCATATGAGTGTGTACTCAGTGTGGTTTAATTTCTATTTCCTGGTGGGTAATGGGCATCATTGCCCATTTGCCAGTGGCATTCCCTTTCCAGTGAGTGTCTCTTCCTGTCTTTTCTAATCGGATGGCTTGATTTTTTTCATTTTTGACTTTTGAGACTTCTTTATGTATTATAAATACTGGTCCTTTGTTGGATATGTGGTTTGCAAATATTTTGCCCAGGTCTGTGACTAGGCTGTTCACAGAGTCTTCAGCAGCAAAAGAGTGTTCATTTTGATGAGCTGTAATGTAATTTTCCCTCTGGTGGCTCACGCTTTAAGTGTCAAGTCTGAGAACGCTTTGTCTACCCTTAGTTCTCAAAGATTTTCTCCCATTTCCCAAAGTTTTACTGTTTTATATTACATATTTAAGTCTGTAATCCATTTTGAGTTAATTTTTATATAAATTGTGTGGTGTAGGTCAAGTTTTTTTTTGGTTTGTTTGTTTTTGCCTATCAAAACTGATCCAACACCATTTGTTGAAAATCTCTCTTATTCCATTGAATTGCTTTTGCACCTTTATCAAAAATCATTTGAGCGTATTCGTGTGGGTCTATTTCTGGGTATTAAATTATGTTCCACTGAACTATGTGTCTGTCCCTTCTCTAATACCATACTGTCTTGATTACTGTGGTCTATATAAACCCTTAATATTGGGTAGAGTGATTCTCTCTGAGTTTATCTTCTTTTCCAGGATTATTTTAGTTATTTGGGGGTTGTGTCTTTCCATTTAAATTTTAGAGTCAGCCAACCTAATTGTACAAAAAGCTTTGCTGAGATTTGATGGAAATCACATTAAGTCCGTGAATCAGTTTGAGGAGAATTGGCATCTTTGTGATACTGACTCTTTTGATCCATGAACACATATGTCTCTCCATTTTATTTAAATCTTCTTTACTTCCATCAAGATTTTATATTTTCAGTTTACACATCCTGTACTTCATTAACTGTTTAATTTTCTTTGGAGTGATTGTTAATGGGACTGTGTTTTTAATTTTAGTTTCTATCTGTTCATTATTACCAAATAAAAATGTGATTTGTTTTTGTGTGTTGGTTTCAAAAAAAATAAGAAGATAGCTTTTTACTACTGTTTCCTTATTTCTGTTTTTTTTAAGTCATGTTGAGGTGATCTGTAGAACTGCCTTAGCGACACATTGGGTGACTAATGGACACCACTCCTGCAAAGGTGGCGTCACTGTTTTTGTTTTACAGTTGACACAAAGAGCCTACGCACGTGCCAAGCTTGTGTATGACACGGGCGGGATTCATACCCCGGCCGCACAGAGCTGTTTCCAATAGGCTATACCTTCTCAGGGTTGTAAAACATTCCTGAAGGCCTTACATGGTATATTTTCTGACAAGTTTAATCCTTGAAAAATGACAACTTGATTAGAATTACTACATGTTCCTCTAGTTGTTTTCTTCCTGTTTCTGGAGACAGTGCACAGGTATCTACTGGCACTTAGTGTATTGGGAAGAGTTGGGTTCCATTCCCTCTACTCAGTTTTTATAAAAATTCATTATATTTGAAATTTAAATATTCATCAAATTGGAATTCATTTATTCATTCCTTCAAATACTGTGTATGAAGGGAAGTATTATGCTAGGTAGTGGATATACAAAGATGAATAAGACACTGTCTTCATTTAATTTGCTTACACTCAAGGAAAGAAGACCCATGGGAAAGCAGATAGAATGAAGGGCGGTAAGTACCCAATAGTGTTACTGGAGCTGGCACAGGCCAGTGTGTGGGAGCCTGTTATTGAGTATTCAGAAACTCTGAAAGCCTTTTTTACTGATGGTAGCTTAAAATTGGCTATGGTCAGACAATTTACACCATGGAAATTAGCAAATACTACATGTAGGGCTTTCCTTTTCTTTTTTCTTTCTTTACTATCCCTTAGGACAAGGGTATCAAACTCATTTTCACCGGGGGCCACATCAGCCTCTCAATTGCCTTCAAAGGGCCAAAATAATTTTAGGACTGTAAAAATGTAACTGCTCCTTAACTGTTAAGGAGTTGAAATTACATTCGGCCCTTTGAAGGCAACCAAGAGGCTGATGTGGCCCCCAGTGAAAATGAGTTTGACACCCCTGCCTCAGGCCATCCAGTTCACTAGCACGCCACTGTTGGTGTGGGAGTAGAGGCATTAAACCCATTCCTTTATCTCATTGCAAAATGGACCCACCTGCATGTCATGTCTTGTTGTTTATTAAGGACCGGCTGCTTCTGGTGACTTAAGCCTTTCACAAACGTGGTACCTGTGAGGATAAGATTAAGTCTAAATCCCCCGTGGGTTCTGTTTTTGTTCCAGAGATTATAAAGCAGCTAACATCACCATCAACTTATACCTCGTCAATGAGCCTTGGCTCTTCTCACTGGCGTGGTGCTCCAGGATTCACTCAGTGACCACAGACAACGTTCAGCTCCTGAGGCAGATAAATGTCCCTTACTACCTCATGGTGAGCTGATTGTCCAGATCGTTCCCCCGAGTCTGGTGTAGTAGGAGTTCATGTCCCTTACCCCACTTGTGCATTGCCCACTGTGCAGTCAGTTGTCTGGAGAACTGCTTAAGAGCAGAGTTATCTACGATTTTGGAGATGTGGCATTCTCCCTTCACTGACACAAATCCTACTGTGAACTTGGAACTGTTCCATTGGCCAAAGAAAATCATATGTCCAAGTCCAGGTTCAAGGTGGATGAGGGTAGAAATAGCAAGGTCACATTGCATACTTTTCAATCAGATTTTACAGATTTAAGTAACATTTGATTACACTGCACAATTATATAATGAATGCACCTGTTCGAAGCCATTTAGGAGCAAAAACACCTTATTCTCGGTGTTGCTTGGTGATGCTCACCTGGTGCGCATCGTGGAGAAGGCCAAAGCCCCAGTCAGTATGTTCCTCAGGGGGCAGTAGGAGCCTCAGTTTAGTGGAAGTTGGTTTAGAGCTTCTACGGTACCGGCCCAGCAGGGCTGTTGTGAGGATTTGATGTGAAAATATCCTAAACATGCTTAGAATGTTTCCTTAGGTCCTGTAAATGCTCATTAATTCTTAGTTCTTATTGTTGTCATGATCACTAGTATTTTTATTAATATTATTATTCAGTCCAAGGAAAGACCTTAGGATGGGGGAGAATGGCCTAAGAAAGAGTAAAAAGTGCCACCCAGTAGCATTAAGTAAAACTGGAGGGGGAACAGGGGAGGAGGAAAGGGAGGGTCAAACCAGGGAATTAGGAAAGTCACACAAGAGGCCCCAGGAGATGGAGCTCTGGGACAGGGGTGATTCAGGCAAGGAGTGTGGAGGAGGGGCACGTTAAGGGAGAATTATAATTCCAGCCTCCTTACTTGAAGCATCACCGTGCAGAACAGTGATTCGTAAATGCTGGCTCACAGACTGGTTGCTTCAGTGTCACCTGAGGAGCTTGTTAAAAATGCAGGAGTTCTAATTCCTGAGGTTTGCAGGCAGACCCAGGGACCTGTATTCTGCCCAGGTAGAGCTAGGCGCACAGCCAGGCTTGGGAAGCCGTGCCATGAAAACACAGGGCATGGAAACTCACAGAACTTGGGCTATAGTCCTGGGCTCAGAGCAGACTTGCTGTGTGACTTCTCTGGGACTCCCCCAGGCCTCTGTGTGGAGGGTCAAGGGAGGTGGAGGGTGTGCATTTTCAGCCCTTGTAGAGCCCCGCCATGTGGAAGGGGCGATTGTTAGGTGGCAGCGGGTATTCTCTGTGTTCGAGGCCACCACATCAAACAAGCTTCTCCACCTGGTGTGCTGCCCCTCCACTCTGCCCCCTGGCCTGGCAGCAGAGCTGGGACTTGGCCCATGTGATCGAAAATCCCTTCCATCTGTAAAGTTCTTTGACTTGAAAGTGATTTGTTTTCTGTTTTGCAGACACCAGGTTACTATATGTTCATGTGGCTTCTCCTGGATATTGTTTCTGCTATTTTTATTGTTGCCATATTTTATTTTCATTGGTAAGTATATGTTTGTAACTTTAAATGATTTTTTCCCAAAGTAAAAGTATAAATGGTTCTTATGGAAAGTTAAGAAAACAGTTAAACACTCTTCCTATAATCCATCCCCGATGGCAAATTCTCAGGAAGGCAGGGTTCAAAATCTGAATCTCTCATTTCTTCTCATGCTGCCTGCAACTCCTCACACCCCCTCCACCTCCTCAGCGTGAGACGGTATTTTAGGGCTAAGGGCTGTCACTAACGCTCAGTTACAGCCTGTTACCACAGACTCAGTGTGACTCCACTGAGAGAGGACAGAGGGTGAAGACTGTCCAGAACACAGCAGGATGCTGTGCAGAGAGCAAGTCCACAAACGGAAGCCTGGCTTTTAGTCCTGGGTTTGCCCTTAGTTATTGGTGACCCGGGAAAATCACTGCCACCTCCCAGACAACAGTGTGTATCTGTCCAAGAGAATGGCATTTGAGCATCCTTGCTGGGAAAATGCTACAGGATTGCAAGGTTCAGGGTGGGAGAGGAAACATCCTGGTAGAGGAACTTAGCTAGAGGAGACCATGGTGTTGTGGACCTCATCACGTCTATCATGTCTTCAGTTGTGAGTTTTTCTTTAAAGGGGGAAAGTACAAATTCTTAAGTGAGATTAAGTTAAGTGAGATTCTTAAGTTAAGAAAGTACAAATTCTTACAAATTCTTCATTGGGTAATGTTTCTTTTCTGGCTACTGCCTTGGATTATTGTTATTTCTGGAAGAGATCTGTGAGATTCAAGGATGGTCTTATTCCTTCCAGGTGGAGAGAGAGCCAAAAAGAAATAGATTTGGAAAGCATCACCAGTTACACAGGTAAAGCCAGAGGCCTACCCAGTGCTACCCAGTGCCCCCAGGACACAGGGTCTGCTTTTCTTGTCTCTGACAAGAGCTGAGGGAGTCTGGGAAATTGAGGGTGGGGATCAGGAAAAATCTAGGAAGTGTAGCTGGGCACAGATTCTGGACGACCCTTGACATCAGGCTTCATTTTGGACTTCAGTCTTTAAGCAGTGGGACCTCTTGGAAAATTTTGAACGTGGTGTTTATTTTTAATTTCTTCATATAGTCATCGATCACACAGTTCTTGCATACCCACTTTGTGCCAGATACCCTGAGAGTGGCTGAAGATAATTGAAAAATGGAGGGTGGCCCAAGAGAGCAGAGGGTTGGCCCACAGGGAACAGTGAGGAAGCAGACGAGAGGATAGCAGTTGACACCATGGGCCCAGCACCTAGGTCCAGGACAGAGAGGCTTCTATGCCCGTTAGGGCTGAGTGTGCTTTATGGGCAGGACTTCAGTTGTGGGTGACGTGTGTTGGAGGGTGGGGTGAACACTGCAGAGGACCTGAAATGCTGAACTGGAGTCTAGGCTTTGCGTGTAAGCAATCGGGAGATGGCATTGAGTTTCAAATCAGGGAGCAGTGTGCTAGATTTCTGTGTAGAGGGATGGAATAACAATGATTTATTATTCAGCAGGAGAACTCAGGGACTGAGGAAGTGAGATAGGCCAGTAAGGGGAAGGGAAGCTGGCTTTAATTTTCAAAAGGAGACAACCACACAGTGCATTGTGGGTTTGGGGAACCAGTGCAATGGCAAAGGGAAAGCCAGTTAGGAAGCAGGGGACTGTGCAGTTCATGGTTCAGTTTCCTTACACAGCTCCTGGAGCCTTAGTAAAGTCACAGATTCATGAATTAATTCAATTTCTGTGGACAGTGGTGACTATCCTGAGATGCTGTGCATCAGGGGCAGGTGACTGGACGATCCAGTACTTAGTCAGGAATGGATCCATAGAGATGGTGAAAAATAAGTTCAGAAATTGGAATAAGTTAAATGGAAGGCAGAGGTGTTTCCTGCTGTGAAACGGATGGTCCCAACCAAGGCTGCCCAACTCTCCGGAGGGCAGAGAGTTCTCAGGTAACTCTGAGTTACATGGGTCGTAAGATCGCCGTCCTATCTGGTAAAGGTCTGAAGGCTATATCCCAGAGTCCTTATTATTTTCAGTAATTGTATGATTAAACTAAGGCTGTCGTAACAAAATGTCACAGACTGGACAGGTGAAACAACAGGAATTTATTTATCTCACGTTTACGGAGGCTAGAAATTCAAGAGCAGCGTGTCAGCAGGTTCGGTTTCTTCTGAGCCTCTGACCTTGGCTTGCAGATAGCCTCCTCCGTGCTGGGTCGTCCTGCTGCCGCTCCTCTGTGTGAGCATGTGTCTTCAGTGTCTGTCTGTCTCCAGATTTTCCCTGCTCCAGTCAGAGTGGAGAGGGTCCGCCCTAACAGCCTCACTTTAATCAACTCTTTAAAGGCTCTATCTTTAAATATAGTGAATTTGGGGGCACACAGCTCAGCGCATTAACAGTAATCCAGCCACGAAATGAAAAGAGCATGGAGGGGGTGAGGAAATCATGAACAGGAGAGAGGTTTTGGAGGAAAATTCAAAGATACGCACACATTAAATGAAGGAAGTGGCTACCATGCCTTAGAAAAAGTCCTCATCGGGATCTATTTTTCATCACTTTAAAGAATCAGTCCTTTGTCTTCTGCATTAGTTTCTTATGAAAAGTCTTCCAAGATGAGACAGTCTTCCATTTTTATCTTTGTTCCTCCGCCTGTAGTACGCCCTTTTCCTCTGAATAATTTCATGGTGTTTTCTTTTGTTACTGATGTCCATTGATTTGGTTGCAGTTCACCTTAGTGGTGCACCTAAGTGTGTGTGTGTGTGCCACGTCTGGGGTGTGCTGGACTGCTTTGGGCAGTCGGAGCATCATTTTCATCAACTGTGATAAAGTTTTAGTCTGTATTTTTCAAATACTTTCCTGCCCCTATCCTTTTTCTGGTATTCCGACTATCTATATGTGGGACAGTTTGATATTATTCCATAGGTTACTGAGACTGTTCATTTTTATTTTTAGACTATTTCATTTCTGTGCTTAGATTCTATTGCTGTATATTCCTTTTTTATTGCTGTGTAACAAATTACCACAAACCTACATGCTTAAAACTATACAAATTTATCACTCACAGATTCTGTGGGCCAGGAATTTAGGCATGGACTAGCTGGGTCCTCTGCTTCGAGTCTTACCAGGCTAAAATCGAGGTCCTCTGTCTGCTTTTGGTCCCACCAGGCTAAATTCAAGAAGTTGCTAGGCTGAGATTTGATCTGAGACTTCTTCCATTCTCCCTGGTGCTTGGCAGAATTTAGTTCCTTACAATAGTAGGATTGAAGTCACCCCTCTTTTCTTGATCACTGATGACAGGGTTTTGCTCTGAGCTCCCAGGGTTCACCTTCAGGTCTTAGCCCTGTGGCCCTCTCACGACGTGACAACTTACTTTTTCAAAACTAGCAGAATAATATATCTTATAGCAGATGGATTCAGGAAAAGGAGAACAAAGGAAGAAAAATAACAGAAAAAAATAGACAACAAGTTGAGACATACTAGTCATAAATCCAACCTTTTTATTAATTACATTGAATATAAATGGACTAAATACTCAAATCAAATGTTGATAGTGTCAAATAGATTTAAAAAAAAGTCCCAACCAAATGTGCTATACAAAAAAAATACTTAAAATACAAAGACACAGGTAGATTCAAAGTAAAAGGATGGGGAAAATGGCGTGCCATGCAAACAGTCAGCATAAGAAATAATATCTGAAAACATAGACTTTAAAACACGGAACATTACTGGAAACAAAAGCAGGTTCCATAATGAAGAAAAGGTCAATATATCAGGAAGGCATTATCAATAAAACCACATATGCACTTAAAATGAGAGCTTCAAAACACATGAAACAAAAAGTGAAAGATTTTGTTTTCTCCACAGTTTGAGATTTTAAAAGTTTCTCTCAGTACCTGAAAGAACAAATAAGCACACACAAGAAAATCAGAAAGGTTATAGAAATCTGAAGAACAGTTTCAGCCATATTGATATAAAACAAGTCCCCAACAACTGAAAGAATATACAATATTTTCAAATGTACACATGGCTTATTTGCCAAAATAGATTATATGACAAGCCAAAAAATAAGTCTTGATAAGTAAATTTCGAAAGACTGGAGTCTTACAGAGTATGTTCTGTGACCACAACAAAATTAAATTAAAAACCTATTAATTAAATATCTAGATACACTTCTAAATCCTGGAAGTTAATGTATTTTTAAACATCCCATTGATCAAGGAATAAGTCACAAGGGAAATCAGATATTAAATTAAATGTTTTAAGCTGAAGGATAACGCACATACAACAGTGAAATGTGTGGGGCACCCGTGAAAGCAGGACTTACAGGGAAGTTTACAACTTTAAGTGTTCGAAGGAAGAAACGTTTAATGTTGATTAGGTTTTTCTACCTTAAGAACCTACAAAAAGTAGAGTACATTTTTCCCCAAGTAAAGGAAAGGAAGTACTAAAGATATCAGGAGTCAGTAAAGTAGGAAAAGTGCAGAGCAAGTGAAAAAAGGGAAAAGTTGGCTCTTTGCAAAGTTTAATAAAATTGATAAACTCTCAGCAAGGTGAGAGAGGGTGCAGGGTTGCTAGTTAATTAATGACGAATAAAAGATGGAATATGCTTCCAGATCCTAGACATCCAAAGGAAAATTATGAACATTTTTATGTCATAAAATTTGACAACTTAAATGTAGACCATTCCTTAAAATATCTACCTTACTGTAACTGAGAGAAGAAATATAAATTTATAATAAACCACTACCTATCAGAATCAAATTCATATATCAAAAACCTCACTAGAAAAAAAAGGTTGGCCCAAAGAGTTTCACTGGTTATTCAGATGTTTAAAAAACAATACTAATCGTGGACTAACTCAGAAAAAAGCAAGAGGAAGGAGCACTTCCCAGCCGATCCTCTGAGGCCAGCAACGCCCTTAGATAAAGTCTCACAAAGACCTTACAAGAACTAAATTTATAGGTCAATGTCATTGACAAACTTAGACATAAAATTCCTTAACAAAATGTTAACAAAGTGAACCCATCAGTGTAAAAAGACTAATCCATCATGAGCAAGTAAGGTTTATACCACTAATGCAAGATGGATAAATTATTTGAAAATTAATCAATATAATCCCATATTAAATAGAAAAAGTGTATTTGACCGAAGTCAACACCCATTTGTGATTAAAGTTCTGGGCAAAAAGTGAGTTAAGCAATGTCTCAGGATATAGATTCAATACACAGAAAAATCAATTGTACACCTATATATTACCCATGAGTAATTAGAAACCTTAAGCAATTTTCAATAACATTTATAACAACATAAAAACTGAAAACTACAAATGTTTACTGGGAGAAAGAAGACCAAAATAAATGGAGCAATACACCACATTCATAAATTAGAAACCTAGTATCATAGGTATTTGTCCTAAAATCCAATTCTCCTAAAATTCAACTCAAGAGCCATAAAAACTCTCCCTCCTCCTGTGAAGCTGACAGAAGATGAAGCTTGTGTGTGGACCTGTTTCCTCAAGATTGAAATTACATTCAGGATAAAAATAAACGAGTCCTGGCCTTACTGCTTTGGATTCTCACTTTCTTCTAGATTTTGGCCCCACAGTTCCTCCCCATGTTATAAATTCTTTCTTTAAAAGATTTATTTATTTACTTTTAGAGAGAGGGGAAGGGAGGGAGAAAGGAAGAGGAGCATCAATGTGTGGTTGTCTCTCGCCGCCCCCCTACTGGGGACCTGGCCTGCAACCCAGGCATATGCCCTGAGTGGGAATTGAACCGGCGACCCTTTGGTTCACAGGCCTGCACTCAGTCCACTGAACCACACCAGCCAGGGCCCCATATTATAAATTCTTAGATAATTTTAAGATGTTTTCTTGGCTTTATATATTATCCACTTTTTAATTAGTCTTCGGTAAGAGTCAAGTTCCTAGCTCCATTACTAGACCACATCTCCACCATCTGTTTTTCCTGTCAGTCAGTTAGATAAAAATTACTGTGTGGCAGCACTGTGTATGTAGTGGCAAGCAAAGACAAAGTCTCTGTCCATTAAAAGCTCCTGTTCTAATAGAGAACTGTTTATTTTTTTAAAAGCAATGGTTGTGAAATGCATGAACTAGAAGAAAATGTCAGTCTCTGTCTTCTGAGGGTTTCCACGGGGAGCTAGAACCTCACACAACAGACTCAGTACCATGCTGAACTGGCGGACCTTGATAAAATCTGCCCCAAGTCTGGGTTAGGGCAAGAACTAGGGAGAAGCACCTGAGATGGCTGGTGCAGGACTGACATTTGAAAGATGACTAGGACCTTACCACATGACGAGCAAAGACTGGAGAAGTGATGTTTGAGGAATCTGTTTATATGTTTGTTTGGTTTTTGTTGTCTTTTCTTTCCCATAGATATTGAGAGTATAAGCCTCAAAAGGAGAGAAAGTGTGAAAGGAGAAGGTTTGAATGTACCCCTAGAACCTCCCTCCCAAGTTAGGGCAGGCCCTGAGACTTCGGCAGCCCCCTCCCCAGGTTTAACTGGCTCCAGGAAGAAAGAAAGAGAACCAAGGCCGGTCCAGGAAACCACCAAACCACAGATCCCTACAGATGACTTTATTCAACTGATGCCCACCGAGGAGGCCCTCGAACCTACCCAAGCACCCACCTACGAGGCCAACAGAGAAGCCACCATCCAAGCTGCAGTGCCTGACAGCAATGCACCAGGACTTTTCTCCATGGGGGTCCCTCATCCTGAAACTGAACCTGAAAAGAACCCCTCACCATGGAATCTTCCCAGTAAGCCTCTTTTTTGATGTTTTCCACCATATCCAGCATGCCCTTCTCCTTTGGGCTGTCTTCAAAGAATTAGCCACATCTTATTCTTCCTCTCTGTGCCTCGGGGCAGGGATGGTGGGACTGGTCAGGAAAGGAGTGCAGGAGAGCATGTGAGGCTTCCAGGAGAACGTTCTGGTTGAGCCTCTTTATAAAGGATGCAATTCCAGCATACACCCAAGGAAAAAACAGCTGTCGTGGTCTTGGAGCTGGAGCTCATTGTTCTCTGGGTGATACAGGGTCTGTCTCATCCTAACCCTTCATAGTGCTCCCTGCTAATGGAGCAGCCTTGGTGAACATCAGCATGTAAATAAAGGCAGCCTTTCAGGAATGCAGAAGGTGAATGGTGTGTTCTTAGGACCCTTCTGTGATGACTCAGGCTGACAAAGACTATGAGAGGAGTGTATAGGTGATGCTGTCCTGAGTCAGAAAATCAGAGGTGGCATGGGCAAGAGTTGAGGCAAAGACTGTAATCCACGTGCACTTTTTGTGGTCTAGTGTGAAGCGGGATGCTTCCTAATAGCTGGCTGCTGGCTGATTCACCAGTGGAATGATGGGCATAATCCCATGTCCACCTGATGACCTTTGGCCTTGAAGGGAAACTAAAGCCCAAACAAGCCTCTGGAGCCCCTTCTGTCCGATAGAGCAATGGTGGAAGCAGTGAACTGAGCTCCACGAGGTGACCACCACCTATTCACACTTCCTCTCCGGGCCTCAGCACCCCATCTATGAATATATGACGATGGCGGAGGGCAGACCTCTGCGGCGCCTTCCTCCTGGCTCGGATGTACCCTGGGCTGACTGAGGAGTCAGGTAACCACTGGGGACACAAGGCAGTCTTGGACAGCCACATGGTCATCCCAGAAAGCGGGGCTGCCTGGTTTGGGACCTTCATTTCCACAATCAGCCGCTCCCCTCCCACAGACAGCTGGAGAGAATAGGACTAGCTTCCCTGTGGGGTGGCTGGGCACCTGGGTGGCGGGTGAGCCCAGACACGTGGGTGTGTGAGGGCGAGCAGGGCTGGGCTCTGCTGAGCATCAGGGGGACCCTGAGGCAGGTCACAAGCACGCCCACTTCAAGGTGGTCCTCCACTGTCATTTCTCTAGGCGCTCGTCCCAGCCACCGCCCCAAATCACACCTTCCCTGTTTGAAGCTCCCTCCCCAGACCTGCCCAGGTCACAGCCCAGTTTGGTTGTTCCATCCTGGTCACACAGTAACATTTTACAGGCACCCACTGGATGTAAGGATTTAACCCAAGGCAGCATTGTTCTTGCAGTTCTCGGTGGTTTCTTGATGACCCAAGGAGATGTTTCTGGCAGGAAGCAAGGGCCCCTCTGGCTCCACTGGCCCCAGAAGCCGGTCCCCAGCCCATGCACACTTAGCTCCTCACCTCCCAGGCTGCTGTCTGGCACTTCTCTACAGCCTGCCCTGGTCTTAGCCTGTCCCTGGAAGTCCCTTTCACATACACCGTGGGCTCAGGCACCCCTGTCCCCAAACCCAGACCAGCTCAGCCCTGTACACACAGACCAAGGAGAGAGTTACACAGGCCACACATATACACACACACAGGGCCCTGTCCCCGCCTACTCTCTCCTCTCCTCCCATTCCCCCAACAAAGACAGTCCAGGGCCAGAAAGTGAAACACATGCTTTATGTCCTGAGGTGGTCAGCAAAGCAGGGGCTCAGCACTCACACCGCAGTGTATAAAAGTGGTGTCTCTCCTTCACCCCAGCTGAGGATCCTGGACTTCGGGGAGCTGAAACAGGCCCTTGGGTGTCTGAGTGGTCTTGGTTTGGTTTGGTTGCTCCCAGTAGGGGGCACAAGGTCATCCTCTTGGTTTCCTGTCCCAGTGGTGCAGAGAAAAGCCAAAGGAGATCACGTGGCTGGACTGGTCTGAGATGAGAAAAGCATGCAAGAAGCATAGGCTCTTCCAACTGGGAAGACCACTGCAAGCCAGGACCAAATCCAACCCAGGGACTTCTGGGGTGGCCGGAGAATGTTCTGTGTCCTAGCAAGGCCACCTGTTGGCAAGAAGGGCCAGAGTCCAAACTGGTACCCAGCCTCCCTGCCGGGATGGCCAAGGCCTCCCCCTGGCTGCAGAGGTAGCTAGCTGATGGGCCTGAGCCAGCTGCTGCCTGGGGAGCAGGAACAGAGCCAGTGCCACCTTCACAGTTTTCATTTGCCACTCCTGGAGCCCCGCTGTTTGCTCATGGCTGTGAGCATCTGGCTGATATAGGATGTCAGGAGGTCATCCATCTTGTAGCCCTGGAAACGGTGGCAAGAAGATAAACAGGGCACAGAGTGGGACAGGGCCAGCCCACTCAGACCCAGAAAACAGCTCCCAGGACACTAGGCAGAACCCAAGACAAAGGCAGATCCCAGTCCGTGGTGGACTCTGCCTCCCTAGCTGCACAGCTGTGGGTGGGAATCGTCCAGCGAGGTGTCTGAGGTTCCAGGCTGTTAGAATCCCACACTAAGGCCCCAGCTCATGGGGTCCTCAAGTCCTGGATGCCTGCCTCCAAGGATGACTCTAAAGGCTCTACCAGTTGAGCTGTACCTTGGAAACTGAGCCCAGTCCAGGAGGCCTCATTGTGAATGGTTTTACTGTTGAACTCAGGGGCTGAAGGCTCCCGAGACACTGAAGGCACTCCAACAATTATTACTGAAGGACGGATCTATTCCTCAGCCCCAGGTTAAGCCCCTTCCCCCAGACCTAAAGCTGAGTCTCAATCTGGCCTGACCTGGGCCCCACCCTGACCCTTAATCTGGACTCCAGGTTAAGCCACACACTCCTCATGTTTGCTTCAGGGCCTAGGAGAGTGGCTGAAGCTGCAGGTGAGGCAGGGGAGCCCACCAGGCCCGGAGAGGAGCCCTTACCAGTGACGTCTCACAGAGCAGTTTGCTCCCGCGCACCAAGTTCCCGATGGTGATGTGGAAGTAGGTGTTGCCACTGCTCCAGTTGGAGATCTTGGTGAAGGGGTGAGTGGTCAGGATGTCCTGGGGGAGCAGGAAGTGTGAAGCTGCCAGCCTGGGTCCTCTGGCCTCACTCCCCTCAGCCCCAGCCCATAGACACCACCCACATGACGGGCCTCAGGCCCTCAGTAGAGGAGCGGGAAGGGAGAGGCTAGCTCAGCCATGGAGCTGCTGTGGGAGGCAGGTGCCTTCCCTCTCTGTGCCTCGGCTGGGCACATGGGACTGGAACTAGAAACGTTGGAGGCGTAAAGAAACTGAAACTGTGGTCCTGGAGGAGATAGTCCAGGGAAAGTTTGAGGACAGAGACAAGGAGAAGATAGCACTGAACCCTGGGGAACAAACTATTTGTGGGCTGGGAAGAGAGGAAGCCCATGGAAGGGTCTGAGAGGAATGGCCAAGAAAGAGATGAGAAACACCAGGAAAGTGGGCACATGAAGCCCTGGGGAAGACGGTGGTCACTGGCACCTATTGCCAACAGTCCTGTGCACGTGGTTGGGCTGTGCTTCCCGTCCCCCTTGGTGAGGGCTGCTCTGGCCCGTAAATATGAGCCTTAGCCCCCAGCACAGCCTGCCATCCTGACCAAGAGAGGCAGAGAGCACTCAGGACGGATGGCAGCATCTGATGATGCTGAAAAGCCAAGTACTAAAAAGAGTTCATTGGGCTTAGTGACCAGGTGTTTGTGAGTAACTCTGGAAGAGGCATTGTGACGGAGCACATAAGGGGTTAGGAAGTCAGCAGAGCAGACAGACAGCCTCTCAGGATGTGTAGACGAAGGGAGGCCGGGAGCTGGCAGGGACTCCAGGGCGAGGAGCCAACAGAGCAGCCTGCCCTGCCTCCCCCGCCCTGTCACTGCTCACCTTGGTTCTGGGATCGATGAGGCTGACCCCATACTTGTTGATGGCAATTAAGAGGATCTCAGGGAAGTTTGGCTCCGTAGTTTGCTAGTAAAGAAAGCTCAAACCATCAGACGGGGGAACCAGCACAGGAAGAACTGTGCGTTGGGAGCAGGAGTAAAGATACCCAGCCAGGGATACGCTGACCCCTCCTTCCGCCCACCCGACACCAGGGATGTGGCGTGCCAGCAGCCCTGCCATGACTCACGGTTTCCGCCTCTGCTGGGCCCTCGGAGCTGCCCCAAACACCTTCATGGGTCCCCAGACAACCCCTCCTTCACTCTCCCAGCAGCAGCTTCACCCTTCTCTCCTGCTTCTCTAGGAATCTCTGCTGTCTCCTCTCTCAGCCCAAACGTCTCTCATCTTTAAAACCCTCTTTGAACTTTACCCTGCCTCCAGCGGTCTGCCTCTGTCCCTTGCACAGCCAGGCTTCTGTGAAGGCCCCCTCCTGGGCGTGTAGCAGGCCATCCTCTGTCTGTATCCACATCTATCCCCTCGTCCTCTCATGCCAGCCTCTTGACTGTTCTCCTGCCCCTGGTCATGCCCCGCAGATCCACTCCCTATCCTGCACGCAGAGGAGGGTTCTGGCCCCATCACTCTTGTTCAGAACACTCTAGGGCTGACGGCCACCTGCAGGAGAAACCCTCCACCTGCTTGCCCACCCGCCTCTCACTGCAGCCGGCTCTCCTCACACCCTGGGCCTAGCCACACTTAACCACTTGCTCTTTGTGCCCAAGCCTGAGCCCTCATAGCTCTGGGGCCATGCTCATGCTGGCTGCCAGGAGCATCTTCCCCACAGTCTCCCTGCAAAGCTCAGGTGCTGCCTCCTCCAGGAAACCTCCTCAGCCTTCACAGTCTCGGTGGGCCTCACTGGCTGTGCCACCTTGATGAGAGGTCCCTGCAGACGACCCTCCATGCTCCTGGCCTGTTTGCACTTCTGCTTCCCCTGCTGGGCTGAGCACTGGCCCCTGTATGTCCCAGGACTGAGTCCAGGACTCCGCGCTCAGCTGTCACCCAGCTGAGACCTGGCTGAGGCCCTTCCCTCCTTTCCTTGCCCACCGCCCTGGGAGGGTCTCTGTGCCTTCTCATCCCTCCTCCCTGCCTCCTTCCTCCTCTCCAAGAAGCTGCCCACAGCGTACCTTCACCTCGAAAAAGGCGGAGCCGAAGGTGGGCCACTTGAAGATGAGCTTCAGGAAGGCCAGCTTGGCCTCCTCCTTGGACTTGCCTGCGTGCTTGTTGAAGTAGGCGACAATGGACTGTGGAGGGTGGGGGCGCTGAGAGGCCTCTCCCCATCCCTCCTGCCCCATCCACACTCTCAGCAGCTATCACAGGCCTTGGAGGGCCAGGCATAGGGTGGGAGTCCTGGCAGCCGTGAGGCGCTACCTCCCTTGTCTCAGTTAATGGCTTCTCACCCTCCCTTCCCTCCTCCATGCAAGCAGGCTAAAGAGTATTAAGTCAAGTCAGACACCATGGTAACCAGAACACGGCAAATTACTGCCAGTGGCCAGCTGAATGGGTCCTTTGCCTGAAAGACTGCAGACTAAAGCAGATAGAGAGGGGGTGGGAGGGTGGTCTTGTCACATACAGGGACACAGGAGACACTTCCCTGGTCTGTTGGTCAACATCTGCCCCTTTGACCCCTGCGGTGCCCAGAGACCTGTTGTGGAGGACCCTGTCCCCACTACCTCCCCCATGCTCACCCGCTTCCAGTCGTCAGGGGAGACCTGCCGGATGAGGTCCTGCGGCACCAGCTCCCGTAACATCTTTGGGATACTGGGAAAGTAGGACTTGTCCTCTTCGAACTTGACTCTGTAGATCAGTGCCCCCAGCTGCAGCACCTCCTCCCTCGTGCACTTGTGGTAGCCTCGGAGATACTTGGGCAGCTCCTGCCAGAGACAGAGCAGGTCACAGGGAGGGAGGGACTTGGAGGAAGCGGGCTCCTTTCCTACCACCCCGAGGCCGTGACTACTGCCTCACCCCACGTGGGGCCCACCCGCTTCTCCAGCCCCCACTGACACTGCTCCTCGAGGGAAGATGGCACAGTACATGGAGACGGCAGCTATGGCTGCACAGAGCCAGCACGCGGCAGTTCAGAAACAGAGCTGTGTGTGAATATTACGTCATTTCCCTCATAACAATGCAGTGGGGTAAGCGGTCCCATTTCAAAAATGAAGACATTCCGAGTGACCAGCTGGTGAGCCCTGGCCTTCTGGGCCTGTGCTTCCTTGGGAAAAGCCTCTCAGGCTGGCCTATTTCCACTTTGAGACCCGCTGGTTTCATCAGCAGCACCAGCCCATCCCTCACCTTGAACTTCCAGACCCAGAACTGGGGAACAGAGGATAAGGAGCTTAGTCTGCTAACTCGAAAGCAAAGATGAACCCTCTAAAGGCCCAGCACTGCCCACTGGCTCCTGGAGCCTTACAACTTCTTACTTGAAGCATAGGGAAACTGAGGCAGGCCTGAGGACATGCTGCAAACCAGAAAGCTGAGTCAATTATTACCCACCTGTTTTCTATCTGCTCGCTGGAAGACTCGTCCACCCTGCTCAGCCACCACCTACCTGCCCATCCACACCCACTCATCCATCCATCTACCCAGCCATATGGATCCGCCTACCCACACCCATTTCCCACCCATTTCTGATATGTTCACCCACCCACCCTCCTACCCACTTACCCACCCACTCACCAATATCCAATCCATAAATTCATTTACATCCATTCAGAGTCCCCCATTCACCTATTCACCCATCCACCACACCAACAAATACTCATTGAGCATCTACTATGAGCCAAGCCCTTTAAGCAACAACGTGCGCCCTCCTGCTCTCATGGAACCTGTAGTCAAGGCAAGAACAGACAGTAATCATCACACCGAACCAAGCTGCATTTGCAGTCTCTGAGTTGCTCGGCGCTGTGAGAACATAAGGCAAGTGACCTGATACAGTCTTGGAGACAGGGAAGACTTCTCTTAAGGTAAGATGATTGATGGAAAACAGTATAGAGCTTCTGCAAAAAATGAAAAATAGAACTGCCTTATGACCCAGCGATTTTACTTCTGCGTATATATCCAGAGAGACCCCAAACACTAAATTGAAAGAACACAAGCACCCCTATGTTCACTGCAGTGTTATTTACAATAGCCAAGCCATGGAAGCAACTCAAGTGCCCATCAATGAACAAGTGGATAAAAAGGCAGCAGAACCTATACACAATGGAAGATTACTTGGCTATAAAAAATAACAAAATCTTACTATTTGCAACAGTGTGGACGGGCCTAGAGGGTGTTATGCAAAGTGAAATAGTCAAAGAAAGACAAATACCATGTGATCTCACTTATAGGTGGGACCTAAAGAACACTATAAACGAACAAACAGGATAGAAACAGACTCAGACAGAGAACAGACTGATGGCTGCCAGAGGGAAGGGGAAGGCTGGGGGACCGGGTGAGAAAGGTGAAGGGACTGAGAAGTGCAGACTGGTAGTCACAGAACAGTCACGGGTGTGAAGTGCAGCCCAGGGAACACAGCCAATGATACTGTAAGAACCACGCATGGTGCCAGGTGGGCACTGGAAATATCAGGGGGAGCCTGACTGCCTAACCACTAGGCTGTAGGCCTGAAACGAATACAAAATGATATTAAATGCAAACTAACTTTTTAAAAAAGAGAAAAGATGACTGAATTCACACCTAAAAGCTCAGTAGGTGAAGAGGGAAAGAACTGAGAGAGGAGCATCCCAGAAGAGAGCGCGTGGCGGAAGCCCTATGGCGAACTGGAGGATTCGAAACAGTGTGGCTGCAGTGAACAGAGCAATGGGCGCCGGGGACCAGATGAGGCAGCGAAGTAGGCAGGGCCGCTGTCAGGATCTGCAGTTCTACCCTCAGAGCACTGGGGGCCCACTGAGGCGGCCTGGGAAGCATGATGATCCCACTGTGGGGACGGATTAAAGGGGACAAAGACGGACCGGGGAGGCCAGAGGAAAGGTGACGAAAGGCTCCACCCATAGGAGAGGAGATAGTGGACCGACCCAAGCTGGTAGGGTGACGGGGAGGCGTGTGTGCATTCAGAGATACTCAGGAGGTACGGTTGTCAAGTGAGTGGTTTGGGATGTGGGAGGTGGGGGAGAGGAAGACGTCACGGTTGCCTCGTGGAGACTGGTAGTGGACAGTGCCGCTCACTAAGTGGGCCACGTGGCGTAAGGGTCGGCAGTGTGGGGAGAGGCAGAGCCCAGAGTTAAGTGAGGGTGGCCCTCTGACTCCAGGCCAAGGTCCTCACCACCACTGCAGCCACGATCCCGCCGCCCCCGCCCTGCCCAGCATCCTGGTTTTGTCTCTCCCACAGAATGGCACACTGGTCACCCCGAGAAGATCACTGCATTGGCAGTCAGGAAGACTGGGAACCAAACCCAGTTCCATCAGCCCTGCGATCCTACATATACCACCTGAACTCTCTCTGTCTGTCCCTCCCTCTGTAAAATGGGAACAACATGCCTACTTCTTGGGGCTTGTTGGGAGGACAGAATGAGTGAAAACTGTCAGACACATAACAGGCTCAACAGGTGACACTTCCTCCCGCCGCCTGCCCCCACAGACACATGCCTGTGCTGGACCACACTGACAGGCCTCCATCACATCTAGGTGGTGCAGCAGAATCTCAAATTCAGGGGACGGCCCCTCACCAAGGGAAGGGCCTGAACAGATGGGGTTTGGGAGCTCAGAAGACACTACCAAGCACCTGAGGGCTGGAGGGTTGGGTAGAAGGAGGATTTGAGGTTGGGGCTGGACCACCAATACGCTGGAGGGTGGGGGCCCAACATGAATCTCTTCAGGGCTCTGCTGTTACAGGCCCCACCCTGGCGAGGCCAGCAGACCTCTGCTTTCACACAAGGCGGCGGCACAGGGAGGGAACAAGAGCAGAGGCGCTGGTTGCTCACCTGATAATAGTGGAAGATGGAATCAGCCATGGGGTCCTTCCCTGGCACTGTGGTGGTCCACAGCTTCTTCATGAAGAACACCTGGTAGGTGAGCGAGGGCACAATTCCTGTGGCAGAGGGCAGCCAGTTTATCACCCAGAGGGTCCCTGTACAAAGGTGTGCCCATGCCCGGCACCAGCCCCAGAGGAGGCCCTAGCTCGGGTCCCACCCAGGTGGGCTTTGTGGTGTGGCACTGAGCCAGCACCTGCTCCGGGCCTCAGAGGGTCCTAGGACCCAGCCTCACGTTACCGTCCTTGACGGGCCGCGCTTTCTTTATCCAGTCCGTCAGGTGTCGCACAAAGTCGAAGAAGAAGTCATTCTCAGGCACGCTGATGACCTAAGGATGTGGCCATTCCAGTCCCCTCATTTTAGTTTGAGCACTACTGAGTTTTCTGACTTCCCCACCCCAGGACTTCCTGGTGGCCACTTCTCCAGAAAGACTCTCTGGCAGCCAGAAGGGGTGTCCATGGGCCAGCCACACCCTGCCCTGACTGCATGTGGAGTGTCTCAGAATGCAGCCTGCCCAGGGTGACAGTCACTCCATTCTGTCACGTAGCAAAGATCTGCTGAGTGCTGCCCCAGGCCCCGGGAGAAAGGCCGAGAACAAGGCCCAGTCCCTGCCTTGGACAGTTTCTGGCATCCACATCCTGCTCCCCCCACAGCTCTGAGCCACCCTGGGTCCAGGACCTCACTGAGATCACCTCTGCATCCCCAGCATCTGGCACAGGGACAGTCACGAAGTGAGGAGGCGGGCACGGGTGCACAGGGAACTGGGAGCGAACAGGAGGGAGCACCTGATTGGCCTGAGCTGGTTAGGGAGGCCTTCCTGCGGGCAGGAGCTTTACCCTGGGCCTTTGACTCCGGTGACAGAGAGGTGGGACGGGGCAATGAGAGATGGTGGCAGGGGCCTGCATTTGGAGTCAGACCCACCTAGATCTCAGTCCCTTCTGTGTGACCTTGGATAAGTTATTTAACCTTTCAAAGCTCAGGTTTTATGATCTATTAGGTAAGAATGATCACCTTCCCTTCAAGGGTTAAGTGGCCTCAGGATGGCCCCTAAGGGACAGTCAGATCACATCTGGGAGGTCCGGGTGTTGGTGTGGGCTGAGGGGCCTGGTGTGAGGCCACATCTTGTTGTGCGGTGCCTCAGAAGTGAGATTTCAGGGCAGCTGCCATATGTAAGAGAGTCCCAAACAAGGGCAACTCTTCCTCTCCCACCTCCCTCCTGTGCCTCTCTCCCGGCCCCTGCTGCCCCAGGAGTTTCCCAGCAGACAGACCAACAGCAGACTCACCACTCACCTTGTCTGCAATTTTGACAAAGAGGCTGAATCCCTCAGAGGACTTGAGGAGCAGCCGGGCGGCGATGTTCTGGCAGAAGTCCTTGGCCTTAGTGCTGGACTCAACCTCGAAGGCCTAGGGGGTGGTTGGGGGTGGGACTCACTGGCTCTGGCAGGGCCCCTCACGTGGCTGGCCGTGCTTCCAGCTAGACTGACCCCCTCCAATGTAAGACGCCCCTCTGAGGGGGCTCCCCGTGGGTCCAGAGCTAGGCTCAACACTTAAGAAATGCAAAAGGCAACTTCTGTCTGGGTCTTCCCAGACCACATCCTCCCCAACCCTGCAAGCGCACTTGGCCTTGGCCTCCAGGGTCCTGGGTCTGGCTGTACAAGCAGGAGATGGCACACGGGGTGACTGGAAGGAGAGAGACCCAAGAAAGAGGAAAGCAACTTCCAGAAAGGGAGAGGAGAACAAAGGAGAGGGGAAGCAGCCCAGACTGGGCTGGGAAGGCCTGGGGAGTCTGGGAGAGTTTACATGGAGGGAGGGGTGCGACTGTGGGGTCGGGGTGGGGGCCTCCATGGAAGCTTCCACTGGAGGGGACAGGAAAGGGTCTTAGCCAGTTTTTCTGTCATTTCTGAGTCACTGGGCACATTTTAAAACTGCTTTTCAAGCTAACAGTTTGGGTGTTGGACTCATTCACCTGAACGAGACAGGTGCTGAGACGAGGTAAGGAATGGTGATCAGGAGGCAGCCTGGCCAAATGGGCAGGACAGAAGGACACACAGGACTTTTGGACAAGAGGACCAGCATGGAGGATCCGCCCTGCCCTGATCAGGCCAGGTGAGGGAAGGAAGGAAGGGTCTGAGGAAAGCGGGCTCAGGGTGACAGGGGAGGCCTGGGGCTGGGGGCAGGCGGGCCTGTGCCTAGAAACAGCCCGCACGGGGAGGTGGCACCAGCGCAGAGCTCAGCTCGGAGGGAGGAAGCACTTGGTGCCCAGGCAGAGCCTCCTCAGAGTGGGGACGCGAGGTTGGACCAGGAACCCAAGGGCTCCTGACTCAGGGAGTCTGTGGCCTCTCCACTGAGCCCTGACTCCACTGAGAAGCAGGAGGAAGGCGGCAAACGTGGGGATGGGGTGGGAGGAGGAGAGGTATCAGGGCTGCTCCCTGTGTCCCTGAGGGGCTGGGGTTTCGGGGTGTCCATGGATCAAGAAGCCAGTGGCCCTTACCTCATCGGTGTCGTCAGGGAAGTAGACCTTGTGGAATATCTGGGTGGTTTTGTGCTGGATGGCCTCCACCTCCACCAGATGTGGGGGGTACTTCCGGGACCCATTTCTAAAAACCGGGGGGCAGAAGGGACAAAGTTAGGGAGCAGTGGGTTCATGAGGTGAGGAACAGAGGGAAATTTGGAGACAGAATACCCCGCTTCTAATCCCTGCCCATCACTCCTACCAAGTGACAGTCACTTGACTTCTCAGAGCCTCCAGTTGCCCGTCTGTACAATGGGATGCTAACAGCACCCACTACATAGGGCTATGGAGGGAGCCAGATATGGTGTCTGCCTCCCTGATAGGCTTGAAGGTGCGAGCCAAGGCCGTCTGAGCAACCAGACGCTCGGAGTGCGCTTGGCACAGGCACTGAGTGCCGTGACTTTCATCGAGCTGGCAGCTAGGGTACCCCAGGGATGGGTCCCAACTACTGTGCGATCATGTCCTCCTTCCCCAGGGACTCGACCCACACACCTGGGGTGGCCGGGAACCCATTTCAGTGCTGCCCCCAAGCCCTGTGCCTGCTGCCTCTGCCCAGCGGGCACTGTACCTCAGGGCCTTCTGCAGCCGCTGCAGGCAGTCGATGGCGAGCGGGCAATGCTTGCGGGACTGCAGGAAGCGCTGCACGTGGGGCAGGAGGATGTTGCTGGGGGGGAAGAGGCCTGTGCACAGCCAGAGCAGCTCCCAGCCCCGCTCCTCACTATACCTGCAGGGAGAGGGGGGTGTCCAGCAGGGGTGCCTCGGGCCAACCCCAGGGGTCTGAGCACCACCCAGGGCCGCACGCCCCTCAGCGGCAGCGCATGCCTGGCCTGACCCCCACCCCTCTCTGAGGACCAACACAGATGCACCTCCCTGACAGCCTGATCCAATCAGTGCTACGCAAAGTGTCGCCAGCCAACCCACACAGGGCCACACAGTCACTAGCCACATGGAGCTAAGGTGCTCGTGCCAGAGTGAAAATCAGCTATGTCACCAAGCACTCTATGTGGTTCTAAGATGTTTTTTCTTAGCAAGACTTTCCTCTGAAGGAAGCAGTGTGTAATTTCTATTTTGGCAGAAGCTCTTTAACTCAATTATTGCTTGAGTGGCATTGAGTCAGACCAGCCCCTGGGCTCCTTTAGGCCTGACAGGAGGAAAGTTTGGAGGGCTCTTTGGAGGAGGTGGTGTTTGATCTAGGCTTTGAAGGAGGAGACAAATTCTGATATCAGAGAAGATGGAAGGATTTCCTGGCTGTGGGCACAGCATGCACAAAGGTCTGTCAATGTGGAAAGATCCGATATACAGCTCTTGAGTGCCACAGCTGGGGAGGGGGCTGGAGCTGTGGGCGTAAGAGGAGCCGGCAGGGCTTCTTTCAGGCCGTGAGACCAGCTGAACCTGACCTCCCACCGCTGCAGCCGGATGGCCCGGCAGGGAGAAGATGGTGAGAAGGTGAAACCCTCTGGGACCCAACAGCTTTAGCCCATGAGAGTTTTCAGCCAGAACCTCCAACTGACAGCTAGCTCAGCCCAAGCCGGGAAGGACTTTTGCTAATGAGCAGAACCTGCAGGCAGTCAGCAGAGTCTGGGCTGGCAGGGGGATCCAGAGGAGGCTCAGTCAGGAGTGGCAGGAGGTCAGGGGAAGCTGTGCCTGTTAAACTTGGAGGGCACAGCCAACACCTCTTGGTTCTTGATCCTCCTTGAGGCGAAGTTAGGACACACTCCCTGTTCTGAGTGAGGAAGGACTGCTCCCAGGCAGACCCAGCTGCAGCCTCAGGGGGAAGGGAGCTCCCTGTCATATGGGTGCTGGACCTTTACGATTCCCTTCAGCTGTGGGCACTGGGGCTGGGGTGGTGCCCCCTTACCTGCCCATCTCCCCGGGCTTACCTGATGTGGTTGTCGGTCAGCTGCTTCAGGATCTGCACATATACCTCATCCTTGAGGGGCTCGGCCTTCAGGGAGCCCTCAAAGATCTGGTCGGTGAGTTCATTGACGGAGCGCATCCTCTTGGATGGGTAGTCACCCATGTACTTGAGCATGGCTGGGGAGCCGTCAAGGAAGGGCTTGTGGCCAATGGGGGTGGGGATGGTGGGGAGGCCCTGGCCTGGACAGCAGGAGGCCACGCTCTCCCACAGGGCCTGCCTCACGATTGTGTGGCCCTGGGCCCCAAGCCACTCACTTAGGAAATGGACATTATTCTCCCACTCTGCTGTCCTTGCCCACCCTCCCTCAGCTCTTCTAGCCACCTCCTCAGGCCCCCCAACCCTACATGCGGATTCCTCACAGCAACCAGGATGCACTATTCAAATCTCTAATCCGACTGTGCCAACCCTGCCCAGTGGCTCCCCATGGCACTGGGACACAGTCCAAGCTTCTTAACAGGGCTTGGGAAGCCTTCATGAGTCACCCACATCTTTAGAGTCCCTTCATGAATCTGTCCCCCTGTTGTGTTGAATTCTTTTGTGCCCTCAAAACAGTCCTGGTCTGTTTTGCCTCAGGGCCTTTGTGCATGCAGCTCCCTCTGTCTGAAACACTCCCCACCCAACTCCCCTATGGTCTCAGCCTAGATGCCACTTCCTCCAGGAAGCACTCCCTGCCTTCCTCTAAGGTTGGATCAGGTCACTGTGCTGCCATCCCCATCATAGCACTGATCCCAGCCAGCATGTCTCCCCTGAGGCCAGGGACTGGGTCTGGTCACCCCTGTGTCTCTAGGCCTGGTCCAGCACATGGCCAAGCGCTGTCAACCAAGTAACAGGGTCAGAAGAGACGGGGGTTGAGGTGGCTCCTTGCACACTGTAAGGTGCCTGGCACGTGGGTGGAGCTGCTCTATCAGCGTCCCTCCACATCTGCCCAGGACCCTGCTGGGCCCTCAGAAGGAAGTGGGTGTCTATGTAAGAACCCTAGAAGCAGGGGCTGGCCCCACCCTGCCCTGTGGTCCCCTCCTCATGTCGCCCACTCCCCTGACCCCTCCACCCCCCGGCTCTCAGGTGCGGATATCGATGAAGGCCATGCAGGCCTCCTGCGAGAGCTCCTCGCTGCCCAGGATCTTCTTGAGCAGTGCCTGCTTGAGCGGCTCCCGTGTGTGGCTCCACAGCCGGTCCTTGCCCCGGGCCTTGGACACCATCACTCGGCTCAGTGTGTGCTTGGGTGGGGGCCTGACATGGCACAGGGACAGTCAGCTTTGACTGATGCCCAAGTCGAGACCCACCCCCACCCAGCCCCATTTCTGGAGGCCAAGGTAGGGAACAGGCCCTGTTCTTCCCTGCTCTCCTGTCGCCTGAGGTAAGTGCCAGCCCTCCTGGGCCTTACCTTCTCAGCTGGCATGTGAAGAATCTCACATGGCCGTGCCCCCTCCGCGCCCCCCCACCCCATTTCTCTCTGCTCCGGCCTTGGCATGTGCTCTCCCCGAGTTACCCCCTACACAGCTCAGCTCAGAGGCTGCCTCCTCCAGGAAACCTCTCCCCTGCCCCGCAGTAGCCTGTCACAATGCTGGGTGCACAGAGCCACGGCTGCCGGGTTTGTGCCCATCTCCCCACCAGGACTGTGAGCCATGAGTGCCCAGGCTCTGCCTGTGGTGGGCACAGTCACAATCTCTTAAATGGAGGGAAGATAAGATGACCCAATGCTAGAAGGGCCATCTCGACAGACAGAGGCTGTCCTCTGGCTTTCTCTGACCCAGGCCCTGCTCAGAAGTGGGGTGGCTTTGTGACGCCCCCACAGAGAGTCACAGAAGCCTGCAGCTTGCCGCCCGGGGCCCCTCTCCCCTTTCCTTGTCACCTGAAGTAGTCGTAGGAAAATTCCTCCAGCGTGTAGGGCTTGGTGCGCACCTCGGGCTCCGGTGTCCGCAGCTGCAGGAGCCGGATGACGTCCTGCCTCTGGTCAGGCGTCATGGTGACCAGGGCCTAGAGACCGAGAAGCAGGGGGCTGGGGTCAACTCTCCACCTGGGACTCCCAGGACCAACATGGCAAAGCCCAAAGCCCTCAGGACGGGCTGGGGAAGCTGCCACTGTGGGGTTACCCGTGCCTCATTCTGATCCCAGGAGCCCCTTGGCTCCTTGCAATCTCTGAAACTCCTGCTGCCTCCATCATGCTGGGCTCGGGACCTGCCTCCTAGTGCCCTGAGTCTGAACCAGGTTGGGCCAGTCAGAAAGGCTGGACAAGGCAAGAGGAAACTGTGAGAACTGCCCAGAGAACAGGGAGCTGCTTGGAAGAGCTGCGCTCTGAGTCCTCAAAGCTGCACTCAGGGGCCCAAAGAGCAGGCCTCCCATCCAGCTCTGCCCTCACTGCCCTCTCAGACACAGCGAGGTGGTGTCCCCGCCCCACTCCCCTTCCATCCCCTGCCCCTGGGCACTTCCTCATCTGGTACACTTTCTAGACCCCTCTCCAGGTTTAAGAGCTGCCCCAACCTTAAGCTGTGGCCCCCTAGGACCCCCAGCTAGTCTTCACAGAAGCTGCAGACCATGCATTAACTGTGATCCCTCACTCAGACATGGAAAAAAGACAAAGAGGGGCTCAGGAGAGCCCCCCATCCACATACCACAATCTCCCGCGGTGGCAGGGTAACTGTGGGCATGACATACACGCAGTCGGTCGGGAAGTCCCCGCGCTGCTTGGTCCGCTCGTTGATGCCATTGGCCCAGCCTGAGTTCATGACCTGCTCTCCTGTGTCGTGGTCCAGGATGATGAGGTCTCCCTTAGCAAAGCTGAGGAAGCCCGACTCCTCGCCCGCTGGGAGGCACGGGGAGAGGGGTCACACGTGAGCAAAGAGAGAGTCTGGGTTGGAACGTCTGTAAGCCGCTCCTCACGCCAAAGAACTGCAGCCCCATCCGACTCATGACTCCCTGGTCCCCCTGCCTCCACCTTGCCATGGCCCTCCACACAGACATGGCCATCAGAGCCTGCTCAAAAGCCTTCTGCGGCTTCCCATTGCCCTAGAAGAAAGCCCACACTCCTTGATGTGCTCATAAAGCCTATTGTGGGCTGGCCTTCCGGACCCGGCCTCCCACCTTGCCCTCCCCACCCCCTCCCACCACCATTCCAGCCAAACCAAGCTCTGCAACTCCCGGACACGCCCGCTTTCCCCAGCCCTGCGCTCTGTCTGTGATGGGCCCACTGTCTCAGACACACACACATCTCCCTCCCCGAACCCCAGGCTGCTGGGGCCTCTCTTTTGGCCTTCCCAAGTCACTGTCCTGTCATAGGGACTGTCACTGTCTGTTTCTACCCCCTGTCCCCATTGAGGGCAGGACCAGGGTCCATTTTCTCTCTGTCTTTTCCCTGCTCTGCCCAGGGCCCGGGAGGCTCAGGGGATGCTGAGTCAGGGTAGTTGTTACAGCTGCCGTCATTTGAAGGTGTCGGGTATTTGGAGAACGCTGAGGAGGACCCCCTGATCTCACTTGGAGAAGGTGACAGGGGACAGTATTAAAGACCAGAGGAAGGAAGGAAGGAAGGGAGGGGAAGATTCCCCACAGAGCACAGAGGGAAGGCACAGTGTTTGGCTATTTGGTTCAGTGGGAGCCAAGGGCATCTGGGGAAGGACTACAGCTCTGACCACCAGGCCAAGGCCACAGAGTGCAATCTGCCTGGCGCTGGCCTGTGGCTGGCAGCCCGTGCCAGGAGCCACTCACCAGGGTTAGGGTTGTCCTGCAGGGCCACCACGTACTTAGACCTCTTCCGGAGCCCCTCCAGAAAGGTGACCACTAGGTCACGAATGTCCTCGGCATTGCTGGAGGTGAAGGTGTACTCATCCCCTTTGATGGTGGCCAGCGTGAAGCTAGGGGCTGTCAGTTTGGCTCCCCTGCAGGACCAACACGAAGAACAGGGCCCAGACGGGGTCAGTCCTGCCCAGCCCGAATGAGACGAAGCACAGCCCAGGTCAGAGCAGCCCAGCGAGAGCAAGACACGGCACTCCCTGAAGGAGACCAAGGCCAGCCTAGTCAGGCACAGTCCGGCCAAAGAGGGGCTGGCCTGGCCAGGTCAGACACAGCTCAGCCTGATCTAGGTGTGGCCTGGCCAAAGCCACACAAGGTTGGAGAGAGGCCTGCAGTAGCCCAGCCCACTTCCCTTTTGCTGCCTAATTCCTACTCACTTTTTAGTCTCAGCCTAGATATCCCTTCCTCCAGGAAGCCTTCCCTGCTCTCCCATAGCCCTCATTATACTGGTCCTGCTTTAACATGACCTGTTCAATATCCTCTTGACTGAAGCATCAAGAGGGGGAGGACTACCTCGTCACCATCACATCCTTTGTGCCTGGCACGTGCCTGCTCAGAGCTGGCCATGGCCTAGCCCTGGCCCACATCTGCATAGCCCAGGGACAGTCATGCAAGCCCCAGAAGGGGGAGGCACTGCTGGGAACCCACCCCACCCTAGCTCCTATGTGCTCCACACTTCCAGTTCACAAAGAGTTCTCCCACTGGTTGCTGCTTTCTCACCAGTTTCTGAAGGGAAGTATCAAGACCTCTATTTTAGGGATGAGAACATGGAGGCGAGCTCCGCCCAGGCCCCTGAGTTTCCGGCCAGGGTCTTTCTATACACACTGGACTGCCTCCGACTGTGCTGACCACTCACGCTCATCTCAGAACAACCATGAATGCGCTGCAAAGACCTCCCCCACCCCCGTGAGGAGGGAGAGGGCCTGAAGGGTCTGCACAGTCCCACGCACTGCTCAACTGCTTGTGACCAGGGCAGGCCACTGCATGCCCCGCACCTTCAAGATGGCCTCTGTGCAGAGGCCCCGTGACCCAGGGAAAGCCCGGGAGCCCTCTCCTGCCCCATCTGTCTGCCTGGGTCTTCCTCCGCCCTCCTCAGTCCACACAGAGCTGACTCCAGGCACTGTGCCTGAGCCCCAGCCCCACCGTGGTGTCTGTGCAGCTGCGGCAGCTCCCTGCACCGCACGGAAGTGAGGTGCGGGGGCTGGGACTAACCTACTGCTGGACACGGCCATGATCTCAGGGAAGGACAGCTCCAGAAGCACCTGCTCCTGCTCGTCCACGAAGTAGACGCCCGTCCAGTTGACGGCCACAATGACGTCATTTTTGGGGAGGTTGGGACCTGGGGCAGAGACCGAGGCATTGAGAGAGAGGCCTCCCCGTCCTGGGCCCAGCCCTGCCCAGTCTTTGCAGCTGCCAGGGCGGGGAGAGCACGGATTTCCACTGCACAGAAATGGAGACTGGAAGCCAAAGCCTGGGGGCGGCGAGAGCAGGGTGCTGGGACCAGGACACTGGGTATGAGCCCATGCCCCTGGTCTTCGCACCGCTTTGGGCAAGTCCCCACCCTGCAGCGAGGTGGGTGTGGGGGGCCTTGGCCTCACCCAGCCCCAAGGTTCCCTCCAGACTGATCACTGGTGATTCTGTGAAGCCCAGCACCAACACGGGGCCTGGTACGGAGCAGGTGCCCCTAAAGGACAGCCTGAGGATGGCGGAGCTAATTAATGGCCTGCAGCTTTGTGTTGCCGCATCCACTCCAGCTTCATGGAGTCTGCCCAGCCTGTGCCCTGGGCCACCCTCTTCTGTAGGTGCTTTACGATCTCAGGTCTCATGCCATTGCTCAAGCCAGCGTGACGCTGAGCACCTACTACATGCCATGGAGCCCAGCTGGACTGTGGGTGGCACAGGCCTGGAGAGACCAAGCAGCCCTGCAGGGCACCTGTCTCAGGCCACCCCTCTCCCTGCCGTGGCTTGGAGTGAGGATGGGAAGAGGGTGCGGAGGCAGCAGGGCTGGGCCTACCTGAGAATTTGTAGGCTTCGTAAAACCTGGAGAAGAGCAAGGGCCACTTGAAGCGGGCGTAGTTGACCACATCCTCCTTGACCTTCTGGGAGTCAGTCCTCCTCTGGGCATAAATCCCCTGGAGGGGGACAGGTAAGGACAGGGGACAAAAAGACATCACAGGTTCTCTGTCTGGAAATCAAATGCCCCAGCCCCCAGGCCTGGAGTGGCTCCCGGGCTACACTGCCTCCTGTGCATCATGGTCTCGCCCCATCCTACCAGCCCCACCGCCCCATCACCTGCCTGTCTCTTACTCCATCGACAGCAACACTTACTAGGAAAATGAGGGTCCCACACACAGGGAGCTCCCCATTCCCCAGAGTGACAGAAAAGCCCACAATTCCAGCCAGCACAGGCACAAGGGCTTTAGCAGCTGGCATGAGAGGTGTGATGGGTGTTGGAGAGGAGGTTGCCAAGGATGGAGAGCTGGAGGGATGGGGGAGAACACATATTCTTCCGGAGGGGCAGGGAGGGCCTCGGGGGTGAGCCAGGCCTCGATGTAGACGGTGCGGGGAGCCTTCAGGGAGGAGTGCAGGCTCGTGGGCAGCTCACCAGGGAAGTCAAAGAGCTGGGTGGGCAGGGGTCATGTAGTGAAGGGGTGAGAGGCCGCTGGTCTGCAAAGCCTTCTGGCTACTTGCGTGCAAAGATGATTCTGCTCTTATGAAACCAGGGCCCGGAGGTGGTGAGGCCTGGGGGTCCCCTCCAGCAGTAAGGGTCTCTCACCTCTCCAGCAGACTACCCTGCTCTAGTTGGGCAGCCCCTTAGCCTGGAAGGGAGCTACTCAGGGCTGGTTACGGGCCTGGGGCCTCCAGCAAGGGGCCCAAGAGGGCCTGGACCTAAAGTTCCCCAGGCAGGAAGGTGGGTCAGAGTTCTTGAGGGTGGAGTCCTTCCTAGAAGCTCCACCCGCATGTACCAACACTGCTGAGCTGCAGCTCTAGTAAGGTCAGCGGTAGGGACCCCCAGGACTCCAGGACCCCTGGACCCATGGCTTCCCTTATGAGGCCATAGGGCTGGATGTGATCTATCTCTGTGTCCCTGGAACCCAGGCCAGGACAGACGACAGAAAGACGTGAGTGAACTGACGCCCACAGCGGAGAAAGACTGCTGGGAAGCAGGAGGTCAGGGTGCAATCCCATCCCCTGCAGCCTGGGGACAGACATGTCAGGTGAGGGCTGTGACACATTTGCCTCCCCAGCTGCTTCCCCCTTGTCCCAGGTTACCAGAGAGCCCCTGCTCCCAGTCTCCCCAGCCCTTACCTTCTTGTGGGCAGCAATGGCCAGATGGGCCCACTTCTCGAGCGTCTTCAGGGGTGTGATCTCGCGGTCAGGGATGTAGGTGGGCACGAGGCTCAGGAGGCGCTCCAGGATCATCTCGGCGCCGTAGTCCACAAAGTACTGCTGGGAGGCCAGCTCGGCCAGGTCGTCCTCCTGGGTTGGGGTCAGGGTGTGAGTGGAGCCCTTTCAGACAACTGAAGCCCTCAAGCCCTGGCTTCCTGTAGCTCAGCCCCTGGCCTTTGAACCCTGAGCTCTCACTAATTCACCAGGAGCTCCTGTCTTCTTGGGGGAACCATGAGCTTCTTAGGGGCAGAGCCACATCTTTGCCTTCTCCCGGGTCCTCCGGCACCACAGGTGCCCGAGCTGACCCAGACAGACCAGCCAGCCCCCGGAACGGGCCAGCTCGGCCACCACATCCTCAGCCCGGTGAGGTGGGACTGGGGCTGACAAATGAGGGGACAGGCAGGGGCTGCCCCAGAGAGTGGGGGCCTGGGTGCTGCTGGAGACTGCCCGAGTGAAGGGAATATATCACCGCTACCAACTCTGTCACTGTCGCTAGCCCCCAGGGACAATCAGAGTAGGAACACTCCAGAGGCTGCGGTTTGGAGGCTTCACAGGGCCTGGGAGGCGCTGGGCAGTTGCTGCTTCTCTGCCTGTGGCCGGTGCACAGCAGCCCCAGGGATGCCTGCCTGGGGCTCCCTGGGCTCGGGCAGCAGGGGCAGTAGAGAAAGGCTCTTGGGTGCCTTAAAGGCAGTAGAAATTTTCCAACTAATCCAAAGTATTGCAGAATTTTAACAATTGATACATACTCCCCGCCATCACCTGCATCACCGTCACCAACACCATCATCGTCACCACCCCCACCTACACCATCACTACTTCCACCACCGCCACTGCCACCACCAACCACCCCTTCATTTCCAGCATCCCATCCTCCTTCCTCCGTCATAACCACCAACAGAATCGTAGGTGTCTTGAGAGCCATCATCGCCGTCATCAGAGACACAGCAACCACCCGCTCCTGTCCTCAGGACAAGATAAATGGCTACGTATTTCAAACTGTGTCTAATGGGTGGATCTTTCACTCCTGTGGAGAGCAGAGTCTTCGAGCCAGACCCAGAACAACACGGCGAGTTGTGAAGCATGCCCTCTGTGTATGCACGGTCGGCACAGAAGCGTGGGAACGCCTTCCACCGGCAGAGCTCAGGCCCCGGCAGGCCGTGCCAGGTCCAGGAGGGGCTGGGATCACGCCCGCCCTCGATCAGGCTGACCTCTGCCTCAGCCAAGGGCAGGTCACGGACAGTGCCACTCAGTCTGAGCTCAGAAGGCAGCTGCCAGCCCAGCCAGCCCAGCCAGCAGACTCGCTCACACTCACCTTCTCACACCGGTACTCCCCAAACTTGACCCCTCGCACCACCTGCTGGTAGATGAGGTTGGTGGCCACGTTGTCTTCTGAGGGGTTGTGCCAGGGCGTGAAGACCTCTTTGCGGAAGAAGAGCCGCCATGGGGCGTTGCGCTCCTGGGCGCCCTGCTCTTTGGCGTACTGTTCACACTGGGAGATGGCATCCATGACGTGGTCACTGCCACTGCCCAGGGAGGACACCTGTGGGCACAGGCCGGAGGTCACCAGCAGAAGGGTAAGTAAGCAGGGAAGGACTTCAGAGAGCTCACTGTTCTCATTCGGGTGCAGAACCGAGGCTCAGAGAGAGGCAGGGCAGTGCCCAGGTCACCCTGGGGGCAGACCAGCACGGGACCCCTGGACCCCAGCCACGGGCTCTGAGCCGGCACAGCCGCACGGGAGTTCCCGCTTCCTAGTGCGAGGCTTCTGTGAAACCCTGATAGACAAATGGTTACTGAAACACGAGGTATCTATGTGTACAGGAGAAAACTCCAATTTGTTGGACCACATGGTTCTGTCCCTGCCCTGCAGGGTGGGGGCGGGGCACCTCGGCTGTGTGTGACGTGGCTGGGTGTGGAGGCAAGATCACCCACCCCCAGGCCCAGCTCCACAAAGAAGGCTCCAGGCCTAGATGTGCCAGGTGGTCACTAAGGAGTGAAAAGAAATCACCATAGCAACCTGATGAGGAATTACATCCCTGTTTGTAAATGAGAAAAGAGAACCTCAGAGAGCCAAGTGGCTGCACATGCCCACAGCCTGCCTCTGCCGTGGTCTTTCTACAGCTCCAGAGCAGGGCTGCCTTGGCCTTGCTACGTACGGCTGAGGCGAGTTCTGGGTTTTAATCTACACTGCATCGCTGAGTTTTCCTTTAGGAGCTTAAGGGCACGCCACAACCCTAAGGAGCTGGCCAAAGCTTGGGTTGCCACCAGCTAACAGGAAACAAAACCAAGGCCCTGGAAGGTAAGTGGCGGTGCAAGGTCACCTGAGCCAGTAGGTGACAGCACTGGGTTGGGAGCTGTCGGCAGCCTGGGTGGGGCCAGGAGGAAGCTCTGCAGGGCCAGCCTTACCTTATCAAACAGGGCAATGTAGAGGGAGAACCCAAAGCGGTCCTTGAGGGAGATCTTGTCGGCCAGCGCATTGCAGAGCTCCTTGGCCGTGGTGGCCGAGTCTGTCAGCAGGGTCTTGGTGGTCCCATCCATGAATGTCACAGGCAACATAATGGGCTTCTTGGACTTGGTGGCCTGAAAGTGACCAAAGAGGGTTTTCGGGAGTCCTTTCACTTCAGGCCACCCCACCCCTCCAGGCTCCTGGCTCCCTGCTGCCTATGAGGTTGGACCTGTCCCCGGAGTCTCCAAACCCTAGCATCTCACCGGGGCATTGTCCCAGGTCCCAGGTGCCCAGGGAGCCCTGCTGTGCTCCCCAACCTGGAGGTTAGGCACTGCCACATGCCAAGGGTTTCTGCCCCTCATGTCACATAAGCATCACAAGACCCTATGAAACGAGCATCCTTAGGGCCACGTTGCAGTGAAGCCTCTGACTCAGGGGGAAGCCCGGCCAGGTCACTTTGACCATAAAGCCGGCAGATGGGAGTCAGCCATCCACTGGGGACTGTCCTGTCCCAACAGGCCTGGGACCCCAGAGCTGAAGGATGGGTGTCTGAAGAACCACAGAATCTCCAAGCAGGGAGTTTTTGGGGGCAAGGGACATGCATGCACGCACACACGCCTGGTGGGGCCGGGGGTGCACCTGCAGCTCCAGCCAGCTGGGCGGCTGTGTGCGTGTCCCGTTGACGAAGGTCCTCCTGAGCCGCTCCTCACAGTACGGGGCGTAGCCAGGTGGTCCCCCGTGGATGAAGTTCCGCAGGTACTGCAGACAGAGGGCCCACTGAGGGAACCCCAACTCAGGCCTCCCCCGCTGGGACCATCAGAGCAGCCTCGCTGGGTCCCCTGCAGTCCTTCCACCCACACTCAGGACCTGCTCTTCAGGCACATCTGCCCGCAGCCCTCCTCGGATCTCCAGAGCTCCTGCTGCCCTCGGAATCAGCCCACATGCCTCGAGCTGGCAGCAAGGCCACCACCATCCAGCTCTGTCAAGTCTCAGCCTTGCCTTTGCGGCACCGCACACACCCCACCCCCTCCTCACCCAGTGAACTGCTCCTGCTCCTCTGGAGCCTGCCTCCCTGACCAGGGGAGTGCTTCCCTCTTTACCACACAGGCCAGCCAGGTTGGTCCTGCTGTCACCTGCTCTGTCTCTGTGTCCCCAGTGCCTGGGGCCTGGCACCAAGGAACAGGCAAGAGGGACTAAAGTGCCTGCTCGAAGACAATACGCAGAGGGCCTAAGAGATGCTGTGTCACATAAATTAAATGGGCTGAGCGGAGAGCAGCATGAAGTTCTGGGTACTGGGGAGGAAGGGACAGGAAGTTGGGCCTGGTGGGACTGTGAGGCTAAGTGAGGCGACTCGGATGGGGGCCTCATTGCCAAGCCCCTCTGAGCTTCTTCCCCTTGCTCACTTCTACCTCCCCTTCCCACCAAAAGAGGCCAGCACCTGCCTACCTTCACAAACTTCTCAGAGGGGGCGAAGCAGCCCACACAGAGAGACATGAGGATCCAGCCCCGGGCATAGCTGCTCTTGGAGGGGTTGTGGGTGAGCTGCTTGCTGATCTGGCAGTAGATCTCATCCCTAGGCAGGTGGGGAGGCAAGGAGGGAAGACCACTTCAGAGGAAAATTTCCCCAAGCCCCACTGCCTTCCTCTCCTACTTGCCCAAGACCATCCAAGAGGAGGCAGATGGGGCCAGGCGAGGAAGGTGGGCCCAGGGCTCTGGGGAAGAGGGTCTGTTTTGGAGACCTGCTCACGAGGCACAAAGTCCTTCCTGTCTCCAATCAGAACCACGGAGGGGACCCTGTGATCCAAAGGTTTGTACCCTGCTCCAGGGCACAGCGGCCACAGCCGCTGGTGACCACTTTAATGAGGCTCTGCCCCAGCCTCGTCCCTCACCAGCCAGGAGGGCCAGACAGGAGGGTTCACCTTGCTGAGCCCAGCCTGTGGTCACTACAGCAGGTGCAATTCCTACTGATGGCATCTGGTAGAGCGGAAACAGCCAAAACATGGGGGTGGGGGGTGCTTCTCTGGGGGTGGGATGGAATGAGCAGGGATTCTGACCTTGATACATTTCTGTAATGTTTGAATATTTATGTAATCATGTATTGTTTTGTAATAATACTAAAGCAAGGAAGGTAGTTTTTGCTTTCATTTTAAAGGGAAATGATAGTGCCTTCCTTACAGGACTGCTGTGCAGAGAGATGAGCCAAGGCTTATGGAGCACCTAGCCCAGCAAGCCCTCAGCACATGTTAGTTGCAGTGTAGACACGGCCTGACTCAGGGTCAAGAGCAGGACCCACAGCGATGATGTGACCAGCAGGGGGCACTCACGGCTCTTTTCCCAACCAGAAGGGCGGGCCGGGGTGGGAAGGAGGGACCACCTAATTCAGTGTCTCCCCAGTTTTGAGAGTTCACAAACCAGCACAACTTCAACATAAATCCTGGGGGTTGCTAACTTTTCATCGTGACAAATAAGGACATTTAAAATACACACCACACACACAACCTGCCCACTATTCCATCGCAATTATTTTCCAAAGGTGATTTTAATGTTCAAAAAGTAGGACAGGTGAAGTCTTAGAACAAAGAACAGTCTTTAAATAAAGCAGATTTAGCTTTCGGAGCATCCTTATTTTCCCATCTGGTCACAGAACAATGGAAACTTTATCACCTGCAGCTGGGAGCCCCTAGCCCCCATCACCTGATGGACCTAAGGGGACACCTAGGCCTGGATAAGGGAAGGACTGGCTTTGGTCCTTCAGGGCGTCAATACCCCAGCCTTCCGATTCTGGGACCAGGGCTCCTGGCACTGCGGTCTCTAGAAGTGACCACTTCAGTCTGCTGGTGAGATAATTGGGTCACCAATTCTTGTCCCTCTTCCTGGAGGTGGCTAGCCCTGGGTGCTGTGACCATTCTTGGAGGTAGTGACAGCCTCGAGGGGCAATCTGAGGAGGGCTGGGGGGAAGGCAGGAGCCTGGGAGGCTAGTGACCCCAGGGGAAGTCTCTCCCCTCTCTGGACCTCAGTTTCCCCATCAGCAAAATGGGGCTCAAGCCCCCCACCCCATCCTGCTGTGCTCCCAGCCAGCATACACAAGTTCATGGGTCATTCTCCTAACCACCTGTCCTGTGCAGATAGTTCTTAGAAAAGTCTTGTTTTCCCTCCACTGACCCAGCTGAGCCAACTCCTTAATTGCTCTCAGTGACACCCTGATCATCCTTCACCTCCCCAGTACCCCAGGGACCTGAGGGGCACCTCTCCTGGCCTGCCAGGTATGCTGACTACAGAAACCCTGCTCACAGGCTCGGGTCGGGGGCACTGAAGGTGAGCTGGGGTCCAGGGATGGGGTTAAAGCAGAAAATGCATGTCAGGTAACAAGGGCTCCCACTTACTGAGTGGCTCCTGTGTTACATACTTTCCATAGGTTTACCTGCCCACAAGCCTATGGGTCATGTACTATTATTATTCTCCCTTTACAGATGGAGAAACTGAGGCTTACAGAGAGGAACCAACTCTACCAAGGTCACATGACTTGCTAGCAGCAGAGCTAAACCCGGGCCTGTGCGATTTAATCTATTCTGAGGTGACAGAGCCACAACTCAGCCGCCAGAAACCTTTCGGATGGCACTCCAGGACGTGCAGGGTGCCTCCCCAGCCAGCCGCCTCTCCCTGCACCCCAGCCCCCTGGGCGCTGACCGGAGCGCTGGACGCAGGATGCCATTGCCAATGACGAAGTGCAGCTTCTCCAGGTTGGAGGTGGGCCGATCCTCCAGCATGCTGTTGCCTTGCACTGTGGGCTCCCCGTCGTGCAGCCTCTTGGTCACCTGGGCCACAGGGAGTGGACAGAGCTTGACCGGGGCAGGGGGAAGTGAGGGGCCCTGCCTTGCCTGAGCCTGCCCTCTCCCTGCCCCCCAAGGCAGAATCTTGGGAGTGGCCAGAAGAGCTGGCTCCTGCAGTCTCATCTCATACCCCAGTCCTGCCAACCCCGCCCCATGCAGAATGGACATTGGATCAATGACTGGTGCACAAGGCCAGGAGCCCTGGCCTGGTGACTCCTACCTCCACAGCAGCCTCCTTGACACCCCACCTGACCCCCTACTCCAGGGAAGCCGTTTCAGCCAGGACAGGGACCTGCTCCTCTCATTCCTGACAGGACCCCTACCTCTCCAGGGGCTCCCACATGCAACTATGACACCCGGAGTACTCCCTGGGCTCCATTGCCCAGTCACCATCACTTGTCCCCCTGTCCCCCTATGTGAACAGCCCTGGCCCGGCATCACTCTGGTCTCACACGGCCCACAGCTCCAGCCCTGCACCCTGCCTGGAGATGAGGAGCGAGTGAGAGCGTGAGCAGTTGACAACGTGTCTCTTCACACGGAAGGGCTGTGGGAGGCCCTCACATCTCCTGAGCACCCATGGCTGTCATTGTGCACCTTCCCCCCAGAGACCCACAGGTGGGCATTTTCTTCCCTGGATGTCTCAGATACCCAGGGACAAAGGTGGAATCCAAATCTGGGCCTACGTGACTGCATGGCTGGATCTGAGCCTCACATGGGGAACAGGACAAGGACATGAAGCAGGCTGCAGAAGCCCCAGGGAGGAGCCAGTGGCTGCAGAGGGGTCCCATGAGGCTTCCTGGAGGAGGCCACCCCCAAGCAGAGAAGAGGAAGGAGGAATCTGGGGCCGGGGGACTGGTGTGCGTGGAGGGAGGGCACAGAGAGCCAGGCCCGGTGCGGTAGAGGTTTTGGTGTGTGCGTGTCTGCACTCCCAGCCTGAGCGCCCCTGGAGGGCAAAGTGACTTCCCCAGGGAGCCCTAACAAGCCACTAGCGCTAAAGCCGTGTGGGCACTCCTCCCACAGGGGGGTCCTGAGGTCAGCCGTCGTCTCCCTCCCACAATCTGCCACTCCAGCCTCCCCAGCCATCAGGTCCCTGCCTCTGGGAAGCCCTCCCGCACCTGGCCCCCGCCTGAGCTCCCTGCCCTCTTCCTGTCTTCTCAGTCACCCCCTACACTGTCTGTCACCAGTCATCCCAGAACCCTGAGGACAGGCAGCATAGACCCCTGCTCCCACCCCTGTGGGTCCCAAGGCCAGCCTTGTCCCAGCCTGAGGTCTGCTCTAACCTCCTCTGTCAGTTTTGACTTCTTCTTCAGGGTCAAGTGCACCAGCTTGTGCCTCATGCTGCTCTTCTTCTGCCCCTCAGGGAGCTGGGCCTGCAGGACGGTGGGGGTCGGGGTCAAGCCACCAGCCAGTCGACCAGGGGGCTACGGCTGGAGTGTGTCACCTCTGCACAATGTTTACGGGGCGGACCCCACGTTGCCACCCCCACCCCCCACACTGCCCCCACCACCACCAGCCAATTGACAGACGGGAAAACCGAGACGCAGAAAAGTGGCATGACCCGCCCAGGACCCCAGTGAGCCAGCACTGGCGGGAGCTCTGACTGCAAAGCCTGTCTGCTCTGCCCCGTGGCCTCACTCACTCGTGGTCAACACCCTCAGCTCACAAAACGCTCAGACACCTGCTCCCACAGGTAGGCAGAGGAGAGCTGGGGTCAGGGAGGTGGGCACAAGCAAATTCGAGACCGCTCCCCTGCTGAGGACCCTGAGGCTAGGGACACGGAGCAGCTGTGCCCACTGAGAGGGACATCGGGGATGGCACCAGGGCCTCACCTCGCCCTCGCCTTGCAGCACCTGCAGCTCCCTCTTGTACGTCTTCTTGCCTAGGGTCTCGTAAATCTTGGTCATCACGGGGATCTTCTCGCTGCCATCACTCATGGCCGTGTGGTACTTCGGCTCAGGGAGGTCCCCCATGAACCGGAGGATGGTGATCCACACCGCCAGGGCTGCCTGGGGGCAGAGCCAGGTGTGTCAGAGAGCCCCAGTGCAGGATGTCACTAAGACCATCAGAGTAACCTGGGGGTTTGGGGAGAGGGCTGGAGACGCCCACAGGAGGGCCATTGTGCTGAGTGTTCCTTGGGATCTTGCCCGAGTGGCCTGGCCCCAGGTGGGGGGCCCAATGAAGTCAGCCCTGGTCCCAGCCCGCCAGGGGCCTGCCCCTCAGCACCCACGCTGCTGGCACTGCCCCAGCCTCACCAGCTGGTCGCCCTCATCATCGTGGTACAGCAGCGGCTGCTTGAGTGGCCGCCGGGTATAGGTGTGCGTGGTCGTGCCCTGGAAGTACGTGGCAGAGAACTTGGCAAATTTATACTCGGAGAGGTCCTCGTCGTCCTCGTCGGGCAGGGGCAGGGCGGCATCCAGGTCCTCTTCCACCATCTCCTTCCGCCCACGCTCCAGGTCCTGGGGAGGTGAGCAGGGTTCCCTGCTGTGGGGACGGACTCAGGGCTGGGCTGCACCCCCGAGCTGCACCTGCGGGGCCAGCACTTCCTCGGCGAGGGTGTGCTGTGTCATCCTGTTCACTGCTCAGAGCCTAGTGAGTCCTCAGCACATGAATGAGTAAAAGTTTGTGAATGGGCCCTGACAGAGACAGTGACTGACCGGACATGGCAGGTTGGTGGCTACACAGGGCCTCGGACCCATGGTCCCTGACCCAGGTCACTGCTGCTACCCTCTGCTCAGAGGGAACCCAGTGGTCTCAATGTGAGGGGGCACAGCCATCACACTGAGGCCCGTCCCCAGCTCCTGTTTCCAGGCTGGTACCTCAAAGCCACTGGGTGCCTGACCCTCCTGGCCCGGCAGGCCGCCCGAAGTCCCCAGGAAGCCAAACATCTTGTCCACCATGTCCGAGTGATTGATGGGCTCGTGGCGCGCCCGCTCCATCTGCTCCAGGAGCTCCTTCTTCCGCCGAGCCTCCTCCTTCTCCTTCAGCTCCCGCTCAGCGTCCTCGCGAGCCAGCTGGGCCAGGCGCTCCTGGGAGGTGGGGGTGACGCAGAGGATACAGCCTCAGAGAATGAGCCTTCCCTGGGGCACCCAAGAGCCCCTGCAGCAGCCAGGCCACCATCCCAACCTTCCCCGAGGCCTCCTGACCACTGGGAAGGACAGAGGCTTGGGCTTCCCCGCCCTGGGCCTCAGAGCCTAGTGCAGACAGATGCCCAAACAGTGATGCCGCTGCCCTTCAGGGCTCAGTCGGAACACCGCCTCCAGGAAGTCTGCTCATGCCTCCCCAGCTGGAGGGAACCCCGCCGACCAAAAACCCCACAGAAGTTGGGTCAAGGTTCAGACCAGCGCTGTCTACCAGAAAGACAACACAAACCATGTATGTAACAGCTCCACTTAAAACAGTAAAAGGAAGTAAGTGAAATCAATTTTAATAATATGTTACATTTAACCCAATAGCTCCACAATAGAGTCCCAACATGTAATTAATATTTTAAAAACAGCCCTGAGATAGTTTATATCCCTTTTCCTCTTACTGTCCTCAAAACCCCGTGTGCCTTACACGCTCAGAGCACTCAGTCGCCATGCGTGGCTGGCGGCTCCTCATGGGCGCTGTCACCCCACTCAGGCTTTTGTCTGGGAGAGCCTCCCAGCTAGAGAAGGCGCTCCTGAGGGCGAGGGCCCTGGCACTGAGGATCGCAGCCCCCGCCCTGGGCTTTGTCCTGGGCCAGGCCCAGGCACCCAGGGCACCGACAGAGGAGGAAGCAGTGCAGACAGCGGAAGGACAGCCAGCGCTGAGTGAAAGCTGGTGACCAGCGAATGGACATGAGGGTGGGGCATTCTCCGCTCACCTGATGCTTGCGTTCGGCCTCCTCCTTGGCCATCTTGGCACTCATCTCCTTCCGGAGCTTCTCCTCCTCCGCCAGCCGCATTTTCTCGGCCTCCAGGCGCCGCCGGTACTGAGGGGAAGGAGAGCCAGGTGGGCACCGAAGGGAACTGTCACAGGGCTTCCCGCCAGCTCTACCCGCCACCCCACCACCCCCCAGTGAGCTCTGGGACTGAGAGCACATTTACCAAATAATTCAACAGATAGGGAAACTGAGGCATCTGAGGAATTCTCCAGGTCACACAGCAGGCTAGGGGCAACACTGATCCCAAAACCATACCAAGCTCACCCCAACCTCCCAAAGATTCAGGAGAGTGACTGGGGTCCCCAGTCCTGCCCTTGGCTGGGAGAGTGAAAATGTGGGATCTGGCCCCAGTTTTGTCCTTTCCCAGAGGAAACACAGCTCAGTCTCAGCCAACAAATGGGGGCGGTTTGTCCTCCTGCAGTGGAGCGTCGCCCCTCGAAGGACTCGCCCCTCACGGGGCTGGGAGCTGAAGACGCTGTGAATCCCAACTCCTCACCTCGGCCCTGAGGCGCCGGTGCAGCCTGCGGGCGATCATGCCGCGCACGTAGGCCTGCACGGTGAGCACGGCCCAGAGGCGGTGGCGGAAGGCCTTGCGCACCAGGTAGGCCCGGCAGCGGGCCTGGAACTGGATGATGTGCCGACGGGCCAGGCGGTACTGCTGGTGCAGCTTCCGGGCGCGATGCAGGGCCTGCAGCCGCAAGAAGCCCAGCCGCATCTGCAAGGACAGGGCTCACTCAGAGCTGCAACTGCCCACAGGACGGAGTTGCTGCACTAGGCCCACCAGCCCGCTGGCACGCCCCAAAGGAACAGCTCTGTCCTCCCTGGTCTAGGACTCCCCAGGGGTAAGCCATCTCCTCTCAGGTGAGTTTCCCAGGGAGCGGCCTTGGCTTCCCACCCTCAGAACGGAGCTGCTCCCCTTCCCGTCTGCCTCCCAGCCCCAAGCCCAGCTGTCCCACAGAGGTCCGTGGGACACAGCTGCTTCTACCCCCAAGCCCCCGAGATCTCTAAGGACCTAGTGCTCACATTCATCAAGACATCCCAGAAGAAAAGCCTAAACGTTGGTGACCAGGTGGGAAAAGCCACAGAACCAGACCTGGGGCTGGAGAAATGGTAGGGGCAGGCGGGAGCAGGGGCAGGCCACCCAGTCTCAGGTGCATCCTGCTGCTATGGTAACAGCAGGGGGCATGGTTTAGAGGCCCTGTGGGGCCAGGAGGAGCCCTTAAGGGAGACTCACCAGCCCGTAGTTCCTCCTGCAGTTGTGGCCCCGCCAGTGCCTCTGGATCAGGGTGGCGGCGTTCTTCAGCTTCAGGAAGTTGGACCTGAAACAGCCGTTCAATAAAGGAGATCCTCCGAGCACAGACATGGCGCCCAGGGGCAGCCAGGGTGCAGGTGGGGTTTGGAATCAGGAGAGCGGGCTAGTCCCAGCTCTGTGTCTCCCAGATACATGACATGGGACAGCAGTGCCTCACTTCTCTGCCTTAACCTCCGCATCTGCAAAGTGGGTAAGAAGGTGCCTGCCCTGACTGTTCACAGCCTTGTCAGTGAGCCCAATGAGGAGACTTCCAATGGTGTTCATTGAGTGAATAAATGTGTGAACGACAAGTAAATAATATGAAAGATGAGTAAAGGAGTAAAAGATTTGAACACTGCGCATCACTCACTACCAACAAACTCCCCCTTTTAGAGATGAGAAAACTGAGACTCGATCAGGGCGGAAGTGAAGCCCACGTGGGCAGACTGAGTGAGGCAATGCTGCTCCCCTGCACGCACTAGGTGGCTTCCATGGGATGACAGTCACCTATAGCCTGATGGAGGACAAAGAGACCACACATCAGAGGGTCTGCTGAATGTGGAAATAAACACGGGAGGAGTGGAAGAGGAATATGTCGGTGGGTGAGGGAGCCAGCAGCCAATGCCTAGAAGTGCACATGAGCAGCTGCGGGAGGGGATGGATAGATGGACAGACAGACACACAGATGAACAGATAGGTAGGTGGATGGATGGACGGACGGATGGACAGAGAGAGGGCGGGAGGACTAGACGAACTGCAAAAGGGGCCAGTTGTGGGATTTTTGTGGGCCTGAGTCACACCCCAGCCCTGCTGGTCTGTGGGTTGTGACAACTACACAGGTCCCTACATGGAATATGGAGCACACTGTGTGATTCATAAAATCTCCAACTTCCTCTGAGGAACTTCATCAGCATGTGAGACCAGTGTCCCAATGTGTACGCCCCGTGAATCCATGTGCATGTGCCCGTGAAAATCATGTGTCTGTTCACCCGTGTGCTGTGCATGTGGTGTGCTTGTCCCTGTGGGTGTGCATGGGTGTGCATGCTTATTCCTAGTGTCCAACAGAGGTGATCCAAGCCCCCCTCACACACACCTGTGTGTGGGTTGAGGTAGGGAGGAGCTGGTCCCAGCACATACCTGTCTTTGAACCCCCGGATGACCTTCTGGAGGAGGATGACTCTGTCGGTAATGGCCTTGTCCCGCTCTACCTCCAGCAGCATGTCATGGTGGTCCTGGAGGGCAGAGCTCCTGAGCAGTGGCCCCCAGAAATCCAATGAAGGCCCTCTCTACCTTCCCTGGGATTCCAGGCCAAGTGTCGGGTTGGGCCCCACAGGCCCCCAGCCCTCCTCTGACTCCATGGGGCAGCCTCTCACAGCCACCAGTACAGAGAGGGGTGCTTGCGGGACAAATGGAGCAGGGGGAGCCTAATCTGACAGGATGGAGTCAGGGGGTGCAGTGGGCATACATACTGGCTTAACCCCTATGACCTTCTCTGCCCGAGCCCGTGCCTTTCCAGGTATCTCTGTCTTATCAGCCCCTGACCTGGGCCGGGCCACGGTCATACCCCCGAGGATCTTGGCAGCAGTCCCCTGGCCTCTGTCATTCCCCTGTGGCCCTCCCTAAGGAGGGACCCTCCTAAAGCAAATACGATGGTGATCTTACAGTGACACCCTGCAGTTCACAGGTCAAGCCCAGTCCCCTCCCCTGGCACTCAGCCCCTCCACGGTCCAGGCCCTGCCAGCTCCAACAGGCCTCTCTCCTCCGCACCTCTGAACCCCCAGCCCTCACTCCGGTTGGACAAAACCTCATCATTCACTCAATACCTAGGAACTGAATGTCGCGTTGTCAGCACAGTGCTAGGTGCTGGAGTGGGGCCTCAGGGAACCCAGCAGACAGGCGCCCTGCCCTGGGGAGGCTGAGTCTCTGTGGGGGAGCCATGCCCACCAGCTAATCACAGACCACACCTCTTCTGGACGGGGCTCAGTGCTGAGGAGCTGCTCACTCAGCCAAGCCTGTCGGCACGAGTGAGTGAGTGAGTGGACGAGAAGAGGCCAGTGAGGCTCTGGAAACCACCGTCTATTTCTGAGGAGCCCCGAGAGGTGACAATGGGGACAATGATGTCTTCAGAGCTGTCTGGCACTAGGTGCCATCATGCTGCATGCCTTCCCTCTCTTACCGACACGCACTGGCCATCCAACCAACCCCAGCTGGGAGCCCAGGCCTGACCTTGGGCAACTCACTTCTCTCTGAGCCCCTGAAATGGGCATAATAATCACTGGCTGCTGTGACAACTAAATAAGATCATGGATGAAAAGTCCCACAGGGTCTGGGCACTTGTGAGCTACACAGGCAGGGGACAGGGCATGCATTTTTCCGATGAGGAAATGCAGGTGCAGGGAGATGAAGAGCTGGCCGGCCCGTGGCCCCTCAGCCAGGAAGGAATTACACTGGAGCCCAGCACTCCCTCCAGCTCAGGGCTGGCTCCTCCCCTCCCTCCACCCAGATGTCCTGCACTGCCCAGGCCCCACATGGTGCCAGAGGAAGGGGCCCTGCCCTGTCACCCAGAACAGCCAGAAATCGAGCACAGCAGAAATGGAAATGGGGAAGCAGCCATGCTGGGAGCTCAGGCCGTCCCTGCTGCAGCTGCCCAACTACCACCAACTCCCAGCGAGCTCTGCCCCAAGGCCAGGACTCCCCACAACCCAGCTTCCTGCTCCCAGCCCTGCCCCCTCCCCAACTGCTGGGCTCCGGTGTCCTGCCCAGGCTGCAGTGGGAGCCAGAGAGCTCCAGGTCGGTGCTCAAGGACGGTAGGAACAGGCCCCAGACACCAGAGAGTGAGGGGGCAGCCAGGGCCCACCAGAGCCTGGGGGGAACCCTGCCTGGCAGGAAACCACAGGAGAGAGGACCTAAAAATACTCTCAAGAATCGCACACACCCCCACCCGCAGCACATCCCTTTTCACTGGGAAAGGAGGCTCAGACAGCGCTGAAGACCTGCCCAAAGTCCCAGGGCAGACCGCCCAGGGTCAGGGTGGATTCCGGGCCTCCCTGGCAAGCCCTTTTGGTCTTCGGTTCTCTCACCAGGGTCAGCGGTCTAGATGGGCTCAGTACTAGTTGCCCCTCCCCTACCAAGGAGGGCTCATTCCCCACCCACTCGTCCTGTTACCGTTACCGATTGCAGGACAGGAGGATCCAAAGGCTCAGCACGGGCCCATCTGATGCTGCAGCTTCTCTAACGTGGCCCTTGACGGCAAGTTCCTCGCCCCCAACCAGAGTCAAAGCCTTTCTCACCTTCAGAAAGATCTTGGTTTTGCCGATCTGCCAGTCATCGTGGGTGCCCAGCACAGCCTCGGCCATGCGCTGGCATGTCCCCCGAAGGTCGTCCTGGGGATGGGGGTGGGGGTGCACCCAGGGAATGGACCATTGGAAAGGCCACCTCAGTGCACCTCCCAAGGCTAGGAGGCAGGATCCCTGCTCCCGCTCTGCCCCTGCCTGGCTGTGTGAGCCCAGGAAGGTCCTGCCTCCTCTGACCCTCACTTTTCTGCTCAGCTCAGCAGGATGGCTGCCAGACCCTCTCCCACATCTAACATCCTGGGCCCACTTGGTAGCCCAGGTCTCACCCAGTACACCACATGTGTGATGTCCACACCCCCCACGCATAGCCGTCAAAGCCCTCAATGCACACCACTATCTGGCCCCCAGCTTTCCCAGCTGTGCCTGAGGTGGCCAAGCTGATGCCATGCCCAGCACACTGTCTCAATGAGAAATGGGGCCGTCCTGCAGCTCTGTACCTGCTTGTAGGCCGGCTTCACGCCAGGCAGCAGCACTCGGTACCGCTCCACGAACTCCACGAAGCTGTAGCGGATGGGGTAGCCAGCTCGGCGGATTCTAATGGTCTCCATCATCCCAGAGTACCGCAGCTGGCGCACACACAGGTGCCGGTCGAACAGCTGTCCAGAGCCAAGGGTGTCAGTGCTGGTGGCTCCTGCATGGAGGCCAGCCCTGCTCTGCATTTCCTCAGCCCCAGACGGAAGGCCGGGGCAGCCAAGGCCACACAGCAGGTGAGGAGCAAAAGTGGGACCAAACCTGGAACTGCAGTTCAAGCCCACATAGTGGCGAGAAATGAGACCCTCACGTGGGGTGAGCTGGTGCTCTGGGGACACAGAGGAGAGATGGCTCAATTCTCCTTGGGACATCGGGAGGGGGCTTTTTGGAGGAGGCAGTTTTTGCTCTGACAGTGACAGAGAGAGGGCACTGGAGGGGCAGGGCGAGCATGTGCAAAGGTGTGGAAGCCCGAAAGTGCAGGGGACTTTACAGGGACTGAGGGGGCTAGCCCACGTCAACGTTATGGCTGTGCAGGTGCGGGTACCTTGCACAACTCCAGGGGGAGCCCTTCCTGCTACAGCCATTGTGGATCTGTAATTATGTAGACAAATTTCTCGCTGCTGACAGTAAAGTGCTTAAGCAAGAGATACATTTGTCTCAGTGGCACAAAGTTGTTTTTGTGATGGAAGCAGGGCACAGCCGTCCTGGGTGGGGAGGAGGGACTGTCCTGGGTGGGGAGGAGGGACCGAGAAAGCACTCAGGGGCCTGGCCAGGGAGGCAGCAGGGAGTGACTGGCTGGATTTGCATCCGGGACCCTAGTCTCTCACTGCAGTGGAAGGGGCCGGCCAGGAAGGCGGGAGGCAGGAAGGCAGGAGGGGGGTGAGGATATCCTGCTGTCAGGCCACAGATGCAGGGGTCCAGGCCCAGAGAATGTTCAGGGAGCATCTGAAAGCAGGGAAGATGGTACCCAACTGCCTGGGCATGGCCCTGGCCTCATTCGCCTGGACCTCCTGCTTTAGATGGGGAGCTCATTGGAGCCCCCTTTGAACCTCACACCCCTGTAGACCTGGTCCTAAGCCCCAGGGGGCTGGTCTGCCCACCCTGGGGAATGTTTCTAGGCAGGGGGCGGGGCCAGCACACGCAGATGGCTGGCTTCCGTCCCCGTTTCCTCTCTCGCTAAGCACTTTCCCTGACCCAGCCCTGGCCTCCCACCTTCCTTCCCAGCCCAGACCCCTGGTGGGGAGTGGGCCCACCCCACCCCCAGCCTCTGGGAAGATCCTTGTGGTAAACAACACACCCCAGAGCCCTGGAAGGAGAGAGCGCTCGGTGAGGATTTGGGCTCTGCAGCCTCCAGCCCCTTGACCCCCCTGCGCCTCCAGTCCCACATCTGATACGTGGGCCGTCACCCAGCCCCGACCCTGACCCCCATGGCTTGGCCCTTCCATCAACTGCTCGCCCCCCAGGCCAGATCCAGGCTGGCCCCCAGGCCAAGCCACTCACCATGGGCTTCTTGAACTCGTTGGGCTTGATACAGCGTACGAAGAAGGGCTGGCAGGCGCCCAGGGTGCGCATCAGCAGCTCCAGGGACCGCTTGAACTGGCTGCTGAGTGTGGGCGAGCGCTTCCTGGTCTCCGCGCCCTGGGGGGATGGACCACAGTGAGGGGAGGGGCTGTCCTGTGCCCCTCCAGCACTCCAGGAAGGAAAGGGAGGAGGGAGGTCAGTGGGGTCGGTGCCTAAGGGAGAACTGCCAAGGAAGCAGACACTTGGGGATTTCCTGTGACCTGCCTGGTCTGGGCTGGGGTTTGCACCCCAGATGCACACCCTCCAGGGAACCTCCTGGGACCTGGGCCAGAAAGAGTGCCGCAGGGGCACCAGGGAACCCTGGGTTCCCACCCTGGTGTGCTGGATGAGTCTAGGCAAGGGTCAGCCCTCTCTGAGTCTCCAATCTCCCTTTCCAGGAATAAACAGGGCACTGGGGTCGTCCCTAGAGACAGGTTAGACAGACTTAAATTGAAACCTCGGCCCCACCACCTCTAGTGTGACCTTGGGCAGGTCACTAAACAGCAACCGCCCTGAGCCTCCCTTTCCCTAATGGAAATGGTGCCATCTCTCCAGCTGACAGGGCCGTGAAGGGAGTGTGACAGCCACCTGAGAACCTGGGAGGGGCGGGGCACTGCCTGTGTGCTCCCCTCCCTGTGGGACTGTAGCAGCAGGCTGGGTGGAGCCGGCCGGGATCTGCCCCCTAAGAAGCACACAGCTGGCCTCCCGCTGCGTGGCCCCAGTCCCCAGGCTCCGTGCTCCACCAGCCACCCCTCTGGGAGAGCCCGCCATGGGCACCTCCTGCCCTGGTGGAGTCTCCTCTCGGAATATCGTGAAATGGGGAGAGTTGGGGAGGACCGAGCAGCAAACAAACAGAAAGCACAGAACCCCAAACTGACACTCAGGAACTGGACATAGAAACCAGATTTCGTTCCAAGGCATTTTGATGTTATTGTTTTCCTGGCAATTGCTCTTGGGTGAGGATTTCTTAGGAATGAACTTGATTGCCATGGAAAGATTTTATGCCTTAAGTGAGACATAATTTAACTGATCCCCTGTAGCACCAAAAGCCGGGGCTGCAGATGCCGATGTGGGGAGGCAGAGGTGTCTAACACAGAGACCGTGAGCCCCAGCCCGAAATGGGACTTGCCAAGAAACAGCAAACGCTTGTCAGTCTGAAATGCACTATGTTCTCTGTTTTAGTTCCATTTGTTTTTGTTTTTTGGTTTTATTTAGTTTTATTTATTCTAAGGTTTTGCTACGGGAAGCCGGGAGTGTTTGCGTTGGGGAAGGGTGAATGTCAGGCTGGCTGTCCCCAAACCTGGCCCAGCAGCAGCACTGGGTGACCCCTCGTGGAAGGGGTGCTGTGCAGGCCGGGCTGCGCCCAGGCTGGGTTAGGGCCCCTGCCATGAGACACACACACAGCAGACACACACTCACACAGTGCACACAGGGACAGAGCACACCTGTACCATGTGCACAGCACATGCCACAGCACATGGGGCGCACACACACAGTACACACAGCACACGTCTTGTGTACACACCGAGCACGCCTGCAAGGACATAGTACATACATACACAGCACACACACACACAGCACACATACCATGTGCATAGCATATGACATAGCACACACATGTACAGCACACACATACCATGTGCACATGCCACAGCACACGGGACACACACAGAATACACACAGCACACGTCCTGTGTACACACAGAGCACGCCTGCAAGGACATAGTACACACATACACAGCACACTTTTACAAAACACAATGGGATATAACATATACACAACACATACAACACAGACACACAGCACATGTGGACACACAAAGCATACATACAACACATATACACAACACCCTCCCTTGTCTGGTGTTGATCATCACACTGGAGCTACTGTTAGCCTGTCTCCGCTGCTTCCTGCTGTGCCCAGGGCCTGGTGCCATAACAGCCAGCATGGTGCTGAGCTGGCTGCAAGGGTCCATGAACTTCCAGACATTGTCCACCTTCCTCTTGCTTGGGCCAAAAATCTAGGAGCCACCCCCAGATCCTCTCCTCTCCTATCCAACAGCTCAGCCTCTTCCTGGCCCCAGTCCAAAACAGACCCAGGGTCTGACTCCTTCTTACCACCTCCGCACTGCCAGCCTGGTCCAAGCCACCAGCATGGCTCTCTCAGAGCATGGCAGTGCCTCCGAACCGGGCTCCCCGCCTCTGTTCCCCACAGCCCACAGCGCCCTGCACTCCGCTACTGGCGCCACAGCCGAGGGAGGCCATTAAAACATGGCCCCACTCCGAACTTTCCAGCGGATCCCCAGCACAAATGCCGAGGTCCTTGTAAGGACTGACAATGTACCACGCATCTGGTTCCAGGGACTGCTAGTCTCCCCACCACCCCACTCTGTCCCTTCCAGCCAGCCAGCCTCTGTGCCCTTCCTACAAGGCACCAGGCACGCTTAGGGCTTGAGAGGCACCTTAGGGCTTGGCACTTGCGCTTCCCCCCCTGCAGGGCTTTTCCTGTCTGTACACGTGGTGGCTTCCTCACCTCCTCACCAACACCTCCGTAAGGCCTCTCCTGGTCCCCCTCTCCAGAACTGAAAAGCCCCACCACCAGCTTTCCCCACTCCTCACTTTTTCTGCATGTGGTATATCACCCCCAGACCTACTATGTACTTTACATGTTTTTTTGCTGCTTAACTATTTCCCCTTCTGCTAGGATGTAAGTTTCATGCAGACAAAAATGTGTTTCTGTTTTGCTCAGTACTGTGTCCTCCAGACGCAGGACAAGGCCTGGCATGTAATGGACACTCAGCGAATATTTATGATTGAATCGAGGAGGGAGGGGACGGGGCTCTGCAGCTGCAGGGTCTGCTGTCACTCCCCCAGCCACCTGGGTGCCTGTTTTGGTTTTACGTCCTGGCAGGGAAGGGTGGTCCTTACTGGAAGTCCTTGTCTGCTGGGATAATCTGAAGCTATTTGGGGATGGGAGGGACATAAAGGCAGAAGTGAAAAGTCCAGAAGTCCATGTTAAACGACTCACAGAAGGGATCTGAGGGGCAGGCACCTGAGCGTGTGTGTGCGGGCAGGAGAAGCCACCTGCACAAAGGGTGGACAGATCGTCCTGTGGACTCAGGGCCCCAGGGGACACGTGACTGGGGTTAGACATTAATCCGGGTGCTCAGTGCCCTGGAGGAACTGCCGGCCTTTTGGCTCAGCTGGCCTCTCCAGCAGCAACAGCTGTGGTGGGGCCGCCGGACCGCCCTGAGGAGGCAGCGACCAGAAGCAAAGATGGGGAGTTGGGGCGGGGGCCTGCACAGGATGTGAGTTCAGGCCACTGGTTGAAGGTGTCTGGGCTTCCACCCCCAGGTAGGCACGGTGGCTGGTACTCTGTGCCGAATGAAACGTGACCTCGCACTTCCCCAGGCTGGTTCCCGGGTTCCTTTAACAGCGCTGTCATGTTTCTCTCCCCTAGAGGTGACGCTTACAGAGACAGCATAGTGCAAGGAAAAGAAGCAGGGGTTTGAAAACCTCACTCTAGCCCTCACTTGGATGTGACCTTGGACAAGTCCCTGCACCTCCCTGAAACAGACCTGGATCCAATCCCTGTATGTCACAAGCTGTGTGAGCTCGGGCAAGCAACTAGGCCTCTCTGGGCCGCAGCTTCTTCAGCTGTAATGGGGGTGATGGCAATTACACAGTGGCCGTAGGCACTGAGTGAGGTGAGAAGTGTAAGTGCGGAGCTCACAGCCTGGCCCAGAAGAGCAGATGTCATTGGTTTCAAATCTGTCACTGCTGCGTCTAATTCTGTGCTCCCAAAACTCCCTCAGGAGTGGGCCCTTTCTGGAGACCTTGGGGCTTTACGCTTGGTCTGCTCCACAGTTCCTCAGCAAGTGGGCCCTAGTCCCAGGGTTCCAGGGAAGGAGCCTGAGAACGAGAAACTTCATGGAGAGGTCCCCAGATGCCTCCAGAGGCTAGGGATGAGGGGAGGGGGTAGGAGGGGGAGATGGGGTTTAGTGGTACTCCAGGATGATCTAAGACCAGAGCAGCGGGTGGACCTGGCAGGGGGTCGGCTGAGGCTAACGGACAGAGGAAAGAATGGAGGAGAGCCCAGAGGCACCCCTGTCCCTTCAACGCCACACCCCTGTGACAGGCGGGTCAGGGTGGGGCTGCTGGGTGCTGGTGCTTCAGGTGCCTGGGGCCCCCTGCTGGTGGGGGCCCTGCATTCACCCTGTTAACTGAGCCACAATGCAGGCCTGGGGGTGTGGAACCAGGACCCATCCCTGGGCAGATGAGTGGCCACTCTTCAGGTACGTTCCCTTGCTCCTGATGTGCGGGTACCTTGCCCTGCCACTGTGGCTTTCCTGAGTCATTTCAGAACTCCAGGGGGATGCCAGACATGTGGGAAACAAGAGGAGCTCAGCAGTAAGACCAGATGTAGTAGGGTGTCAGTATTTGGCAAAGGAAATTAAGGGTTGAGAAGAGAAAAGGGAGGCAAAGGAGATGGCAGAGCTGTGCCACCCACTAAGGGGTCCCCAGCACCTTTGGGACCTAAGGCACTCTGGGGCCATGACCTGAAGGTGCTGGTCAGGAAAGACACTGGGATGCTGCTCCAGGGCCTAAGGTGGTGCAGGGGTGATGATTTCTAGGGCCAGCTCCCGGGATGCTGACTTGGGGTGAGCCACACCCCATCTCTGAGCTATCTGCAAAACGCAGAAAATACCACCCGCCCGTCCTGCTCTACAAGGTCGCCAGAGGGTCTGACCACGGTGCAGACACAGAAACGCTGAGCACGGCCTGGGAGAAGGAGCCGGCCTTGACGCACTTGGGAGGCAAGGGTTTGGTCCCAGCTCTGCCCCCAGTTCACGGGGTAGCTGGGCAAGGCCTGCCTCTTTTTCTAGGACTCAGTTTCCTTCCTTAAGAAACTGAGAGGCCTGCAGTACACACAACTCAAAAAACAAAAAACCAAAACCACGCCACAAATCACGCCACAAAAAAAAGGCACACTCAAAAATAAAAAGAGAGAGAGAAAGAAAAAGCCGGCCCTTTCCCCAAACCCCAGTGCCATGGGGGCCGAGGACACAGCCTAGTCCCAGCGGCTGCTGAGGCCGCTGGGTGTTTACCTTCGCAGAGGCGGCTGACTGGTGGAGAGTGCCCGATGAATAACCACAGAGAAACTAGCACAGGAACGAGTGCGGGGCGAGATGAGGAGGGGCAAGGAGAACGCGGTGGGTCAGAAAGCGGAGGGCAAGCCCACCGGGGAGAGAAGAGGACCCTCAGGGCGGAGGTCTGGGCTCCTTGGGGCTGGGGGCAGCAGAGGCACCTGGATGGACACCAAGGGGGCAGTGGCTCTGCCCTCCCTGGGAGCCCCCCGCCCCCATGCGCCCTCCAAGAAGCCACGGGCAGGAGGAAATGTGAGTGAGATAAAAAGGCAGGTGATCCTGCAGGGACACGCCCACCAGCACCACCCTAGGGACAAGGGGAACAGAGAGGGTGGGAAATTCTGCACCCCTGTCTGGGGTCCAGGGCTGGCGAATACAGCCTTGGTGCCATTTCTCTGAACACCCACAGCCACTCGTGTCCTTGAAGCTGGGCGTGCTCCCTACTAGCAGCAGGAGGTCCGGGTGGGTGAGGGGGACTCCCGTGGTAAACTGAGTCCTGATCAGGCTCTGCTCTGTGACCTCTCTCTCTCATGTGACCCCTCTCTGGGCCTTGCACCCTACCTGCACACCCCCAGTCAGTACAAGGGGACTAGAGGGGGGATCTTAGAGGCCTCCTCACTCCCTCCTAGAACCACAGCCAAGCACCGTCCGGGCCCTGCCAGAGGAACTCGGCTGAAGCTGTAGGACAAGCCTGGTCACCAGACCTGCTTCTGGGGCCCTTCCTGCCCGGTGGGAGCCCTGTCCCGACGTTACCATGGCGACATCAGCCTGGAAGATCTGTTTGATGAACTTGTTCCTGGAGGAGTGTACCAGCTGGATGATGTCTCCATGCAGGGTGTCCCGGTTCTTCTCCAGGAAGCCTAGGCCGTGGCAAAGAGCGGTCACACCTTCTGGCCCCGGCAGCCTCCACCTGATCAGCCTCGGCCCCACCCCAAATCCTTCCCAAAGGCCAGGAGGAGCCTCAAATTTACCCAGTTCACCCATATCCGTATTATAGTGGGGGACACTGAGACCTGGAGAGAGCAGGTGCTGGCCCAGGCCACAGAGGAGTCAGGGCAGAGACGGAACTGGAACTCTGTCTCCCCAGCCACACAGCCCCCCTTGGGTCTCGGTCACGGAGCCAGCAGGAGGTCTGTGCCTGGGAGTGAGTAGGGCACCTTCCTGACTGAACCACCACAGTGCCTGAAATGTGGCCTTAGTCTTTTAAACAAAGGAGCCAAAACCCTTGTTTAGTAACTGTGTCATCTGGGAGAGAGCACTTGTTGATCTGGTACCAGCTACCAGTAAAGAAATTAACTAAAAATACTCGCCCTGTGCTTTACAACGTGCCTTCACAGCTGCGGTGCTCATAATGCCCCCCCACCCCGCTGCACCCCACTGGAGATACGGGACAAGCAGGAATTATCTTCTCATGCCACCGGGGAGTAAACCGATGTTCAGAGAAGCTAAGCCAGGTGCTGAGCACTACACAGCAAACCACAGGCAGAGTTAAGGCTCAAACCCAGGCCCCCTGGTGCCAGCCCAGGGAGGCTCCCTGCACCACACACGCCCCAGAAAAGGCTGCCATTCCCAGGGACCGGGGAGTTGGGAGCTGGTTAAGGTGGGGCTGGAGTGGGGCCCAAGAACTGGAGATGCCTGAGGAGGAGGGACACCGCAGAGGAGAAGCACCCTCTCCCCGCAGGGTCCCCTGGCTGGTAGAGGGCACAGGGACCTGGCACTGGGAGGCCCACCCGGCGTCTGAGCAGGGCGAGCTGCAGGAGGCACTTGGTAGTAGAAGGGCGGGCTCTGGAGCAGGGTTGGAATTGTGGGGCTCTAACCAAAGCCCCATGACGAACTCACTATGGGACCTTAGGAAGGTGCCCTCTGGGGCTCAGCTTCGTCATCTGCCAGGTGGGATGACAGTGCTCATAAGCTGTGGCTTCTCTTTGGGTCACCTAACACCATCCATGTCATAAACGAAATTCTGCATTAGAACAGGGCTTCATGGACCAGAAGGTGCTGGAAGAACGGCTTAAAGCAGCTCAAAACTGGTGAGTGATCATGGCAGGTCATTTCACTCTTGGGCCTCCATCTGCAAGTCTGTAAGAGTTCCCTCCGGATCTAACACCCTATAATTCTGTAGCTTCACATCAGGTTTGCTCAGTCTTTATTTCTGCATCCTCAGCAACAGGAGACCTGGTGCATAATAGATGCTCAGTGAGTGCTGGCTGAACTGAACTGAAAGATGCCATCCTCTGTTATTCCAAACAAAGGACCGACTGGTTTGCCCAGCAGTCTTGAACTTGACACTGACGTTTTTCTTTCTAACAGCTGGCTAGGATCTCACATCCAGCACTTTAAGGAGGGCTGAGTGGCCTTCAGGTTCCCTCCCCGCAGCATGGCTCACTGGTGTGCTCTGCTGCCTCTGGACGAACAAAACAAGGAAATACTACACGATGGCTCTGTGCGTATTTTGAATTTTGCTGGCTTGGGCTGTGGGTGGGACCCTTTGGGGCTGAATGGCAGGAGCTCCATGTAGACACACCCCACAGTGGAGGCCCACTGGGGGCTGGCCCTTTACCCACAGGTGGGAGGGGTACAGTTGCCTGGGACAGTCTGCAGGCTTTTGACACCCTATAAGAATTCCAAATGGGGTAAACGTGACTGTGTCCTGACCCTCTTCTTGACTTCTAGCTTGCAAACAACCCCAATTGCATGCCCCAGCAGGAAAGAAGTGCATTCCCTTCACAGCTCACCCTGGGCCTGGTTGCTGACTCTTGGGGGGTAGCGAGGCTGGTTCCGGGCCTGGCCGCGCATCCAATGGGCTATGTCATGTGAGGGACAGTTAAAGCCCCCTGAGAGCCTCAGCATCCCACATGTCCAAAAGAGGATTACACCTGCCCTAAAGAACAGAGCAGGACCCAAACGATACTTGTGCGCCGCGTTCGCAGTGGCGCGGTTTGCGGCAGCCAAAAGCTGGAAGCAGCTCGAACGCCCATTGGCAGGTGAGTGGAAGAACTAAAGGACACAGGCTGTAACAGGTGTCAACCTGGAGGACACTGTGTTGGGTGAAATAAGCCAGACACAAAAGGACAAATAATGTGCGAGTCCACCTACATGAGGCACTTAAAACAGTCAAATGCGTGGAGACAGGGAGTACAGGGCAGGGTAGCGGAGGCGGGAGGGGCGGGGGGGACCTTCTGTGTGATGGGTAAGAGCTTCTACTCGGGGTGACGGCCAGGCTCTGGAAATGGGTGGCGGTGATGGCTGCACCCTATTGTGAATACACTTGTCACTGAATTGCAGACTTAAACATTGTTAAGATAGTAACAATGTTTATGTTATATATATTTTACTGCAATTTTCTAAATGAAAGTCGTCAATCCCTATGTGTCCTCTCTGTATTCGTCGATCCCTATGTGTCCTCTCTGTATTCAGGGACCTGGTGTCTCTGTCCTGGGCTGGAGAAGGGGGAGGGCGGGAGGGGCACAGAGGAGGGACCCCACGCGGCCTTACCTTGACTCTCATAGTAGACGACACCGGCAAAGTGGTTGATCCCGAACTGGGTCTCGTGGTTGTTCTTGGGAGGAATGTAGTTCGGGTTGAGCTTGTGCTGGGAGTTCAGCTTGTGCAGCATGGTGGTGTCCGTGCCCTGTGGGGGCCGAGGGGCAGCTGTCCAGCCCGCTCCCCTCCTCCCCCTCCCCTCAGTGTCCAGCACGCTTCACCACCTGTCCTGCCCCGGTCTTTGCGCCCCCTCCTCTGTCTTCCTCAGGAGCTCCCCTCCCTCTGTTCCCAGCCCACACAGGGTCTCTCTGGGCTTCCATTCCCCATCTGTTCAGCAGACGACGGTGACCGCACTTTCCGGTTTAGAACATCTGCTCCTGGGGGTAAACTCTTGGGAGCCATCCCTCCCCTGCTCCAAGACACAGTCCATGTCGGGAGCACCTATTCTGCGCCAGCTGCATGCTTAGATCTTCGCCATCTGGTGCAGGACCCAGTGGACTGTAGGTGACTTCCAAAAGTCCCATGACTGCACTTGAACTGGCCCCAGACCCCCCTGAGAGGCAGGTGTCATTCGCCCCATCTTGCAGACGAGGAGAGCTGAGGCTCAGGGCAGCAGACCCCGCCCTGCCGCAGGCCCACCTTGGGGAACTTGCTCTCCTCGTCGATGAGGGAGATGATGTTCATGGGCTTGTTGGCGATCATGTCCAGGGCGTCCTGGTTGTCGGTGAACTCGATGTGCAGCCAGTCGATGCTCTCCAGGTCGTACTCCTCCTGCTCCAGCTTGAACACGTGCCGCACGAAGAACTGCTGCAGGTGCTCATTGGCGAAGTTGATGCAGAGCTGCTCGAAGCTGGGGGCGGGGGTGCAAAGGGGACACAGGGGACGAAGGGGCGCTGCTGAGGCCCTGCTCCACCGCTCAGGGCCCACCTCTGCCTCCCCGTGCAGCGTGCCCTTGGGCACACTGTTCCTGTCAAGGACTCTCCAACCTCTGGGGTGGGGCGGGATTGTCAAGTCCAACCCCTCCCTGTGCAGGAGAGGCCACCCAGGCCCTGGGCAGAGCGAAGCACTACCCAAGGTCACTCAGTGAGTCAGAGGGTGAGTTAAAGCTAGGGTGCAGGCTTAGGGCTCCGGTTCAGGACCCTTTCACCTGCCTGACCAGGCTCTGTGGGGACGGCTGGCAGAGGGCTCCAGCCAAGGCCCTGGAGGGGGTCTGGAGAGACCCCATAGTGTCAATGGGACCTGGGAAGGGGGCTGGTGTGATTCGGAAGCAGAGCCTTGACAGATGGCATCTCTGAGCCACCAACTCAGCACCTTCCCAGGTGACTCTCCATGTACTCAATGTGGGTGTTTGGTGGGGCTGGGGGAGGACTCTGAGACAACCCACACCTACATTACAGGAACTGAAGTGACTTGCCAGAGGTCACAAAGCTAGGAAGTGGGGCAGGCATCACTGTCTGCCACCTGGGCCCCACCTAGGCCTGCTCTATCTGTCTGCCCCTCCCATGGTCCCCCAAGAGTGTGGGACCCCAAGCATGGCCAAGACCTGCATCTCAACCTTGGCTCACCAGCCTCGTCTGCTTAAAGGTGGCCGCAGTTTAGGCACTAGGAAGATCAGCAGTGGGCCTGGCTTGAGCCTCCCGCCCCAGCCCTACCCCCAGCACCACCTGGCTGGGCTGGCCTCAGCTGGCCTGGGAGACTGGAGGGGATGGGAAGGAAAGGAAGAAGATCCATCAACTGTCCAGCAGCCTGGCAGGGTGTGCATGAACGAATTAAATGTAGTTTAAAGGGAAAGATGTGACATTTCTCACGTCCATGTTGTGGAAAGGGCAGAGCCCCACGTGGTACCTGTTCACAGCGAAATTCTCAAACCCAAAGATGTCCAGGAGGCCAATGGACCGGCGAGAGTTCTTCACGTCCTGGGAGGGGGGCTTGTAAATCGCAGCATTGATCTTGTCAACAATCCACACGAAGAGCCGCCCGTAGATCCCCTGAGTGGGAGGGCGGCTGCGTCAGCCACTGGGCCCAGCCGCACGTCCCGCGGGAACAGACTGAGCCCCTTCCATGGAACAGCGTGCTCTTTGCAACCTGAAGCCTGTACTCGAGCTGTTCTCTCTGCCTGGAGCACCCTTTTCTGCTTGAACAATTCTTACTCATTTTTCAAAGCTCCTCCAAGACACCTTCCCTGACCTCATAGTTTGGAAAGGAACCCTCCTTTGGGCTCCCATTTCTCTATCCTTCTCTGACTCCCCACCAGCTCTGAGCATCTTGAGGGTCCCAGCGCCCCCAGCACAGGGCCTAAAGCAGGGTGGGGTGCAATGGGCAGCAAGCATGTCACCATGCAAACAGGCAGGATTCGGAGCCCTCCCCGTCTGACCCAGCCCCTCTTCAGTGTTTCCTTTGAAGAGACCAGAGAGGGTGCCCTTGGGCTGAGAACAGCACAGCAGACAGAGTACCCAAAGAATATGACCCATTATGAGGTCTGAAGGGCTGGAGATCAAAGCAGGCCAGAGTGGAGGGCCTGAGGGGACCAGAGCTGGCGGGGCCCCTGGAGGGCACAACCCCCACCTGCCCTCTGGAGCTCAGGGGAAGGCGGGCTCTTGCCCAGGCCCCAGAGAGCCAGTGGCCACGGCCTGGACCCCAGGGCAGGCCAAGATCATGGCCCAGGTGTCCACCAGCTCTGTGGACGCCCGAGCTCCTGCCCATCGACAACCCATTCTCCTGAGGGGTGGGGAGAGCAGGCGGTCACTGTGCAAACCCACCTTGACGAAGGCGTCTCGGACATCCAGCGCCTGCTCCCTGCTGAGCGGGGTGGACACCGTCTCCCCACGGGTGATGAGGGTGCGGCTGGTCAGGCAGTTCATCAGGTCTGGAGGGTTCACCTGGTGGGGCGACACCCAGGTGCACACGCAGCCACCCACCAGCTGGTCCCTCCCTAGGACCCCCACTGCACCTAGAACCCCTCCCTCCCACTTGCCAACCAGGCCTCACTGGAACTGCCCCCCACTGAGAATGCACTTCCTCGGGCCCTACAGCCAAAACCTCCCCGCCATCAAACCCTATCTGAACGCTGCCTCGAGGGAATTGCCATCTGACAGCCCCGGCCTGTCCCCCCCCAGCAGGTTACTTGTCCCACCACAACTGGCTGCCTCTGGCTTCATTCATCATAGTTTTCCAGCCCAGCAGAGCCTAGTAAGTGTTTGCTGAAAGGCTGACTGACTCACTCAGGGCCCCCCAGCCCTGGTCCCTTAAGCCCCCGCCATCCCCAGGAGCAGCTAGGCTAAGATGGGCAGTGTGGCTCCCCAGCTCTGGGCTCCACTCCTCCCAGGGGGCCTGCGCCCAGCCCAGATCCTGTATGCAGGGGGTTCTCAATGTTGAATTTCTCTACCTGCCCAGCCCCTGAACCAGAAGTCAAACCTGTCCCTCTGGGAGAAACAAAAGCAGCCCTGGGGGCAGAAGACCAGGCACTGACCTCGAGCAAAGATGCAGCTGTGGCCAGGGATGGGGAGAAGAGGACCTCACAGGCATCCAGGTTTTCAAACGTTCGGGCTGTCAGCAGCAAGAGGGTGCGGCATCAGGCAAGGGTGGGAGGGCACGGGGGCTAGGGGGTTGTCTAAGGGGACCCGATGCCCCAATGCCAAGGGGCTGCTCTGTCCACAGAGGACATCATTCTGTGGTTAAATCCTTCTCCGGGTTGCTGTACGTTTGATGCATGTTGTCATCAGGAACTATGAGCACACCGTGAGCACAGAAGCCACGTGTGTCCTGGCCCCCAAGCCACAGATGCTGGCAGTCACTCCCCCTCCTCTGACCTCCACTCCGGACTCCCAGGACACTCTGGTTCCTAGGACACAGGCTTTGTCAACTCGCTTAGCTTAGGTCCTGATGCTCTGTCCTTCCCGCTCGGGCCTGCATTCTCAGACCTCGGGGCCTTTGCATAAACCCCTCCTTCGGCCTGGCGTGCCCTTTCTACATGCCTCTTAGTCTTCTAACACTCACTAGACTGCGAGCTCCTTAGAGCTGGGATTGTTCATTCATTCACTAAACAAACTCTCCCCGAGGGACGGTTTTGGCTTAAGCTCAGGCTCTTACTCTGTGTAGGGACCACTGGGCGCCCGCCTCAGGGACCACTTCCCAGCCTGGCACACGGTAGGTGCCCAGGGAGTGTTAGATGAGTGAACATGTTCTTTCCTGCCCTTTCCCCTTTTCTGAAGATGGCTATTCAGTCACTCACACCTTAGTATGAATTAATGTAAAAATTTCTTCAGGACATCTGACCTTAAAGAAGAAACTGAATTTGGAAGTGGCCTTAAAGGGCCGATAGTCCACCTCCATTACACTTTATCTGTACATCTCTACAGTGGAATTTCAGCACCAGGAAACCACGCCTGAGGCTAGCAGATCTGTTCAAATCTACCTCAGGTGCATTCTCCCTAAGAGGGTACATGCTGAGACAGAAACAGACACCTGGACCCCTGGGCAGCTAGGTGTCAGGCTGCCCTTGGATCCAGTGCAGGGTTGGGGAGTGGCGTGCCACTCGGGCCCCTCACCCTCGTACTGCAGGTTGCCCAGGTGCAGGATGGAGGCCAGGAGCTTCGAGATCTCCCAGTTCTCAGTGTCAGTGAACATGAGCACCTTCATGGCAGAGCGGATGTTGGCATACTCCTGGCTGTCCTCCCGGCCCTCACAGGTTATGCAGTTGCCCTGGGGGGAGAGTAGGTGCAGGAGGGCATCAGGGGGTTCCCAGAGAGGCAGCGCCTGAGCCGGAGGGCCCTCGCTGCCCAGCCAAGCCAGTCTGGGGCTCCAGGCATGGTGAGCACCCTGACTCTGACTCCTCCAGAAAGTCTAGAAAGCTCCCGCCTGGGTGTCTCAAGACCACATTTCCCATATCTGGAAACCCTGGAGGCCCATTTTCTCATGAGTAGGAGCGAGGCCACTGACGCCAGGCCTGGTCCATCACCCTCCCTGGCAGTCCCAGCACCTAGGCCCTGCTCTGCTCCCCTCCACCCATGGTCACCCACCCTCAGGGACTCGCCCCCCTCACCAGTGCAGCCAGCAGGGGAAGCACTGACAGGGCCGGCCCTACTGTGTGTGCCTGGAAGACCTGTGTGTGTGTGTGTGTGTGTGTGTGTGTGTGTGTGTGCACCAGGCCAGCCAGCTACAGGACATGTCCAGGAAGACCTGTCATCCCTACGACATACACACATGCGTGCACCCCTCAGGTGCCATCGCCCACTTGTGTCCCAGTGGCTCAGCCCAGCCCAGCTCCAGGCGACTGCAGTAGAGCCTCCCCAGGACTAGGGAAGCCGGTGCCCCAGAGCCAGCCGGCTGTGTGCCTGGCTGCCCACCTAGTTCTGAGCAGTGACAATGGCCCTGGGACCCATGCCTCCTTGGTGGCTGACCAGCAGCAAGAGGATGGCACCGGAGCCCTGCAATCTGCGAGCCCTCGAGTAGGAAGCCCCCACCCACATTCCAGGAAGTAGCGGCCCGCACCCTACACTCCAGGGGGCCTGGAGGAGGTCCCGGGCTTCATGTCCCCTAAGACTAAACCAGCACCACCAAGATGTATGGGCGGGCTTGTGCGCATGCACACACAGGCGTGTGTGTCTGTGTGTCCCGGGCTCTGGAACACATTTAGGAACGTGTGTCTGTGGTGAGCATCTGTCTAGATGTGTGCAAGTGGGGATGTGGCCAAGGGGGGGACAGGCCTTATGGCAGCCCAAGGCCAGGGCGGGCTGGGGCAGGTTGGGGTCAGGAGAAAGCCCACACGGAAATTCCCACCCACTGTGCCTGGAGCTGGGGAGGGGCTGTGAGGGCTGCGCTGACCTCACTGGGGTGGGTGTCCCACTCCCCAGATGCCCGACCTGGGCCTCACCATCGCCAAGTAATTGTAGTCTGTGGCCTGGCCCAGCCCCAGCTTCTTCTTCTGGTCCTCACCCATGCCCTCCAGCATGCAGTAGAACACGTGGTAGTTCCTTTCATCAGGGGCCTGAAAATGTGGGCACAGGTGTTGGGGGACAGGGGCATGCAGGCAGCAGCCTAGGGACAACTGAGGCTATTCAGATGGTATGAACACCACATGGTGCTGTGGCTCGGGGTCCCGTGCAGGGACAGCTCTGCCCCTGGGCTTGGGCCCACCTGGCGACAGACACGTGACTTCTCCAGCAGGTACTGCTCGATCCTGGCGCCCTCGATGGCACCCCGCTTGTTGAAGTGGATGTCGATGTACTTTCCGAAGCGGCTTGAGTTGTCATTGCGGATGGTCTTGGCGTTCCCGAATGCTTCAGGATGGGTAGATGGTCATGGGCAAGGTCAGCTCCCACCCAGCCACCCAGCCCCACCCTGAGATCCCTGGCCCTACCTTCCAGGATGGGGGTGGCCTCCAGCACCTGCTGCTCGATCCAGGAGTGCTGCCCACTGATGGCCGCCAGGAACTGCAGGATCAGCTTTGTGCTCTCTGTCTTCCCTGCCCCGGACTCCCCGCTGTGGACATCCAGAGAGAGGCAGGGCCTGTCACAGTCGGTGCTGCCTCTCCCCAAGGAGCTTCAGCCCAAGCTGCTTCCCCCGCCAGCCCTCCCCCATCTGTAAAATGGGCTGATGGCCTAGACCTCCCAGGGCTGGGGGAGGCTAAAGGAGTTCATTGCTCTGCCACAGCCGAAGGTTACTCTCCTCACCCTTCGTTCAGACGTGCACACCCCTCCACTCTTACTGGCCATAGAGCATGGCACATGTTGGATGCTGGATCCTGCTTTGTCCTTTCATACTCTGCCCAAGGAGGACGGCATCCTGAGCTTCCAACTGACCCTGATTTACCAGGAGTCAGCAGTAAATAAGGTTGGCCTCAAAAGCTAACATGAGCTTTGGTAGCATTAATAGAGATATAAGACCTGGGAAAGAGGAGGTGATTCTCTGTATTATAAGACATTAGCAGAGCTCTTGGGCAGGGCTCTTTGCACCACACTGGAAGAAGAGTTGTCTTGGGCCACACATTAAATGCATTGTGACACGTAATCACAAAACAAAAATCTCATAGTGTTTTAAGTAAATTTACAATTTTCTTTTGAGTTGCATTCACAGCCATCCTGAGCTGCATGCGGCCCGCGGGTACGCAGGTTGGACACTCCTGCGCGGGGGTGAAGCCTGGAGCCCCACACTGGTGCTGGTACGCCCACCTGATGATGCAGCACTGGTCGCGGCTGTTGCGTTTCATGTTGAAATAACAATTGTCGGCAATGGCGAAGATGTGCGGGGGCATCTCCCCAATCTTTTTGTTGGTGTACTGGCGGATGTGCTCGGGCGAGTAGATGGAGAGCAGCTGGTAGGGGTTCACAGCCACCAGGATGGAGCCCGTGTACGTCTGTGAGGATAAGGCACAGGGAGCTCACCACTTCCCGTGTGGGAGGCTCTGCCTACTCCATCCCTCTGGGAGGGACAGGGCTGGCTCTGCAGTCACACAGGCTCTGGTGTCAGAATCCCGCCTCCCTGTGATCTGGGGGCGGGTCTTCAGACGAGTATTGGGTTTGGCTCAGAGGACTCAGCGACATGGGATGGAGGGAGACAGGTCTCTGAGCCTTGATTTCTTTGCCTGTAAAATGGGCATAAAGCAACTGTTTATGAAATTAAAGAACATCGAGAGCACACCACAGGTACTCCTCAAGTGCTGGACCTGTGTCTCCAAGCCCTGCCGACCACGCTTCTGGAGTAACATTCTAAACTGGACCTTTCTAGGGCAGAGGGAGTGGAACCAAGCCATGAAGAGCTGAAGGGGCTGCTGGGGTGTATGGTTTGGGGGCTGGGTGGGCCCAGTCCCTATGCTTTGGGAACAGAGGCCTCAGACACCCTGGGCAATGCAGGCTCCAGGGCAGACGCGCCTGAGAGTCGCCTGGGGCCTTCTCTCTGTGGGCTCCTTCCTCCGTGCACAGAATGGCCATTTGTGTGCAAAAGTCCCTGCTGTGAGCGTGGGCCCTGCCGCACAGGGGACAACAAAGCCAACAGGGCCCAGTGAGGCACTCGGCGGTCACTTCTCCCTCTTCCTGTCCCTCCCCACCCCAACCTGAAAAAGTCAGGCCCAGCCTGTGATGGGTGATGGGTGTGTGACATCTGGGCCTTGACAGGCTGAAGAAAGATGTGACCTCACAGGGGAGGTGTCAGCCCCATGCACCCCTTCCCAACTTGGGTCCAGTGCCCTCTACCAGAGCCACAGCCATGCCCCAGCGGCCTCAGCCTGCAGTGGCCACAAAGGGGAGGCCCTGCTGCCAGCACCAGGGAACACGCCCACCCCAGAGCCAGGCAGCCCTGGGGGGCACTTGGCAGCCAGACTCCAGTCTCGGTTCTGCCTACCCTGGGCCAGGAGCCCTCGCCAGGCACCACCCTTCTCTGGGACCCAGAGCACTCTCCTCTTCCTCCCCGGCTCTCCTCCAAGCAGCCCGTGCCAGAAGCAGCCGAGCCTCACCATGGTGACCAACTGACCGTGCGCAAGAGCCCGAGCAGGAAGAGAAGGGGCGGGACATGGGGACGGGGGCTGGGGGCCGGGGAAGGAGGCTGGAGGGAAGCGGCCAGGCCGAGCACAGGTGGAGAGCTGGGCTGCTCTGTGCCACACTCACCGGCTGCCGCAGCCGGTCTGAGACTGGGAAGTGAGGAGCAGGAGAAAAGGAATCTGGTCAGTGGGGAACAGGGAGATGAGGCCCTTCTCCACCAACACCCCCTCACACAGCCCAGGGTGGGGCCTCGTTCTCAGAGCAGGGCCTGCCGACCTCCAGCCCCAGGACACCTCTGCCACCTTCCCCTGCAGCTCAGCCCTGTCCAGCTGTGGGAACCAGCTAGGCTCTGGTCTCTGGGTAGAGGAGTGACCACAGGGAATATCCCTTTGGCGGACCACTTGTGTGTCTAAGCCTCAGTGTGCTCATCTGTAAAGGGGGTGGTTAGCATCCACCTCCCAGGCTGTTGTAAGACCAAAGGGCGTCACCAGAGCGGCTGTCCAAAAGTGCCACTTTCCTTTCTTCGTACCTCCTTAACTACGTGGTGCTCACCGTCCTGGCCCACGGCCACCACATGGCACAAGCTGGCTCCACACAGTCACTCAAGAACCTGAGACACACAGGGAGGCTGACAGCCGGATGCTGGGGCCAGGGAGGGAAAGCCTGAGACTGTGGGGGCTCAGAGGGGGCCGCTGGGTTCCTCAAGGTAGGGGTTTGGGAAAGGGGGAGCTGTGGTCTCTCAGTGGGAATCAAGCAGAGGCCTGAAAGGGCGTGACATTTGGGAGGTCTGCTGGGAAAGGTCGCCCTGGCAGCCGTGTGAGGATAGAGGCAGAGCTGCACTTTAGACCTAATGAGCCAGTCCACGGGGAGGGGGTCAGAGCCAGACAGAGGTGGCCCGAGAGCAAGCTCTGTGACCAAGAGCGGGAAAGGGGCCATGCCAGAGACGGCCAAGGGCACACTGAGATCCAGGAGAAGGCTTCCAGGGCTGGGCCTGGACCCTCTTGTCCCACCAGGGCTTCCAGGCCCTCTCTACTATGTCCACAGTCCAGAAGGGCCTCCTGAGCACCAGGCCCTTCAGCCCCATGCCTCCTGGGTGTCCCCACCTGATGTCCACTCTGTCCAGAGAGGAGCTCCTCTCCCTTCCCAGCCTGCTCCTCCTCAGCCTCCCAGCTCGGCCAACAATGCCATCACTGTCCTCACCCAGGCAGGACAAGACCTGGGACCCCTCCCTGGGCACCTCCTTCTCCTTCATGCCAGCCCACCTCTGTCCATCAGCATGCTCATCCCCTGGCCAAGCACCAGGATGCACTTGGGGGACTGTGGAGCTGGCAGTGGAAGAAGCAAGAGGCTTGGCCACTGCTAGCCATGAGCCCTAGGCCTACCAGCCCGGCTCTGGGCTTCAATGCCCATCCATCTCCTCACCCTCTCAGCACTACTTCTTGCGCCCTTGGGCCCTGTCTGTCCGAAAGCACAGTCAGCAGACAGTGAATCCCCATCTGCTCAGCACAGGCCCCCCGCTCAGGTCTCCAGTAATAAAACCTGCCCTGTGAGGCCATGGGCTGGGCCAGAGGACAGATAAAGACTGTTCCCAAGCCAGGAACACAGCATACAAGGTCCCTAGGGGCCTCCAAGTCCCCATGGGGGTTTCAGGAGGCCTCTCTGGGGCCAGAGACACACCCTAGGAGATGTGACAGGAATCCATGTTACTTCAAGCTCCACCTCCTCTAGGAAGTCCTCAAGCCTGCAGGCTCTGCCTTAGTAAACCATAGAAACCAAAACACATATCCTGGGACACACACACCCTCCCAGGGTCACTGCCCACCCAAGGGGTCTCCTCATTTGCCAGAGGGAAGGCTGTGACCAGAGAGTGGCAGAGACTCCCCAAAGGCCACAGGGCAAGACCTGGACCCAGGCCTCCCAGACCTCTGTTCAACATCAGGAAGTCGTGGGTCCCTATCAACTCTGCCACCCGTTCCCTGCAGAACCCTGGGACGGCCCTGGCCTCTGCAACCACCCTGTGAGAGATTGCTACATGCTCTGGGGGGGCCCTCTCCTATTTTCGGTGCCCGAGGCTGATGTGTGGCCCTGGGGTACTGTCTGTCCTTCAGGCTCCTGGAGGCAGACCAGCTGGAACAGGCGAGCCCAGGGCAGACAGTTAGGGACAGAGTGTCCGCCCCACTCATGGCTGTGAGCGGCGAGGTAATCTGAGGAAATCCTAGGTGTGTGGGGCTGGGCCCAGGGTAACTCAAGCCATGAAGTGCCCAGGGGTTGCCATGGTTAGGGACAGGTACGATTTCTGAGTGAGACAATGGCCCAGCTACTCCTTCAAAGCCCTGCTCCAATCCTACACCATCCACCCAGTCACAGAGTCGTGGAGTCGGCCAGTCAAGGAAACCTCTTTGAATGCTGCAATTCTTGGTGTGACCCCCAGACCAACAGACACCCGGAACCTCAGGCCCATGCACTACCAGAGCTGAGGACCTTCTAGGAACCATGCCTTGGCTTTCTGACCAGATCCTCTGTAAAAGCAACGCAGACACCTCCTGTCTGCTCCGCCCCAGCCCCTCCCGGCCTCCTCTCCCTCGCCCAGAAAGTGGTCAGAAAGGTTCCCAGGGACACTTCTAATGGGGCAAGTGGTGCAGATCTCGGGATTTTCTGGAGTGTGTGTAAATTTCTGGAATTCTTTTCTTTGACCCCCTAGTCAGCCCACTCAAGGACACAATGTCCAGGCTGATTTTCCCGCTAGCTGCCAGCTAATCCGTCTTCCCCCCAAAATTTCACGAACAGGATTCACTGATCCCGGATTGTCCAAAGTTTCCTACCCCTCACTCGTATGGATCCCGTTGTTGCCTTTGTTCCTTGATTCCATCCACTAACAGCTCCCTCCCCCAGGAGGAACCAGTTTGCCCGTAAAATCACCAAACTACACGTAAAATAACCAGCTACACACCTCTGAGTGATTCTCAGGCAAGGTCTGCAGGGTCCCCTGCGGAGACGACTCTCATCTCACTCAGCTCCTCCTGCGAAGGGGCCCTCAGCCTCCGCACCCAGAGTGGTCAGGAAATCAGCTCTGACCGTGGCCGCCCATGGGCAGGTGGACAGCTCCCTGCTCACCCAGGGTCAGACTCCACACTGCCTGAGTGAGTGGCCATGGAGAGACCCACGACCCTCCTGTGTCCACCTGCCATCCAGGGAGAGGAGCAAGGAGGGGTCCACCGAGAACTGGGGTGCCCACCAGTGCATCCTCTTGGGATCCACTGGCCTTGGCTCAAGTTCTAGCCCCACTGGGTTGGCTGAGCCACACTGCTCCTGGACGGAGGTGCCATCACGCACCCGCCCCCCTTCAGGGGATTTGTCAGTGCAAGTGGCTTCCTGTGAAAGCAGCTTGCTGAGCAATGGGCAGATGTCAGAAGTCCAGACACAGACTCTCCTTGGGAGCCGAAGTTGCAGAAGGACCTAGGGTGTGGAGGGTGGCAGAGGGCTCCACAGCAGCTGAGGGGCCACAGTGCCTGGACGTCTGAGAGGAAGGACCCCTGGCTCCCAGAGCTCCTGGCTGTGGTTCCTCAGGGAACACCCCTGGGCTCCCTCAGACTCGTCCAGCCCTGTCTCCCCAGCTCCCCTTCCTGGTCCTGACGACTTGAGTGACCCTACTGCTCACTCACCTGGAGTGGTCCTGCCCCAGCCTCCGGTTCATGCAGCGCCCTCTCCTGGATGCCATCTCTACTAGCCAGCCTCCCCCACCTCCAGGGCCTCACCACTGTCCCTGAGCTGAGAGTGACACCTCACTCCTCCACGTCCTCGGAACCTTCTCGGCACTTCTCTTAGGCAGTGATTACCCACATTGCCCCAGCAGGCCCCCCATTCCAGCCTGCCCGGGCCTTGGGGCCCTGTTCAGGGCTCCTTCTGCTCTCGCCTCATTGTTGTGCATCCACCGTCACCTTCACCCCTGAGCTGCTTGAGGGAGGGGCTGGGTCAGAGCCACTTAGTGACCCCAGCGCACCGCCATGGCCCTGGCGAAATCTTGTGGAGTCTCAGTTTCCCTGTCTATGTAATGGGACGATGGGACTAGCAGTTCTGAGTGTGGTCCAAAGAGCTCCAAGGTCCCCAAGACCCTTCCAGGAAGACAGCAAGGCCTTTTCCTCTCCGCCTACATATGAATGAGGCCAGATTTTCTTCATCTATTTCAACCAGAACAACACCACACCAGACTGAACATGAAGCAGATAAGAGAACCCAAGTGTCTTCCATTGTAGCCAGACACTCAAGGTACCTGAAAATACTGTGAAACAATGTCACTCTTCGCACTATTTTTTAAAATTTTGGCAAATATAGCTTTTTTTCATAAAAATGTTATCTTGTAATGGACTTTTATGGTTATTTTTTAAATGAATTCACAGAATTATTAAAGGTTTTAGTTTTAATTTATAATAGGGAAAATAGCACAAGATGCCACTCACATAAACACTCTTTGGGCTCCTCAATAATTTCTAAGAGCATAAAGGGTTCCTGGGCCCAAAACAGTGAGACCCTCTAGACTAAATGGTCCCTGTGGGCCTTTCTTGCTCTGATGGTTTCTGAGCCCACCTCTTGGGGTCAGCTCAGTCCTGGCTGAGAAGGCTGTCTGTATTTGCCCTCCTAAGTTTTAAAGTACAGGAGTGTGGGGGGTGTGATGACTGGTTGTAACATGGAGTCTTGGGGGGTGTGGTCAAGGAGCACGTTCCTTCCTCTATCCCCTTCCTCAGGTACAGACTCTCAACCCATTTTCTCTTGATCTCAAGGAGCCAGTAACAGGCTCTGACCCCACAGCAACCCCAGGGGCAGGCAGAAATTCCCTGCCTCTGGGTAAACACTGAGCCTCTCTCTAACTCTGCCCAGTAGTTTCAAGACCTATGGAGGAACAAGAACCTGTAGTATGAGGTTTTAGGTCAAGATGGTAGCATAGGTAAACATGGCTATCTATCAGATGCAGAGTTCAAAACACTGGTTATAAGGATGCTCAAGGAACTTAGTGAGACCTCAACAGCATAAAAAAGATCCAGTCAGAAACAAAGGATACACTAATTGAAATAAAGAACAACTTATGGGGAAACAACGATGGAGTGAATGAGGGTGAGAACCAAATCAATGATTTGAAATATAAGGAAGTAAAAAACAACCAATCAGAACAATAAGGAGAAAAAAGAATCCAAAAAATGAGGATAGTATAAGCAGCCCCTGGGATAACTTCAAGCATTCCAACATCCTCATCATAGGGGTGCCAGGAGGAGAAGAGAAAGAGTAAGAAATTGGAAACCTATTTGAAAAAATAATGACAGGAACTTCCCTAATTTGGTGAAGGAAAGGGATATGCAAGTCTAGGAAGCACAGAGTCCCAAACAAGATGGATGCAAAGAGGCCCACCCCAAGACACATCATAATTAAAATGCCAAAGACAAAAGATAAAGAGAGAATCTTAAAAGCAGACAGAGAAAAGCAGTTAGTTACCTACAGGGGAGTTCCCATAAGACTGTCAGCTGATTTCTGTAAAGAAACTTTGCAGGCTAGGAGGGACTGGCAAAAAATATTCAAAGTCATAAAAAGCACAGACCTACAACCAAGATTGCTCTACCCAGCACAGTTATCATTTAGAACTGAAGACAGATTAAGAGCTTCCCAGACAAGAAAAAATAAAGGAGTTCATCATCACTAAACCATTATTAGTGTATGAAATGATATATTTTTTAAGATTTTATTTAATTATTTTTGGAGAGAGGATAAGGAAGAGAAAGAGAGAGAGACAGAGAGAGATAGAAACATCAGTGTGTGGCTGCCAATCGTGCACCCCCAACTGGGGACCTGGCCTGCAACCTAGGCATGTGCCCTGACTCAGAATTGAACTGATGACCCCTTAGTTCACAAGCTGGCACTCAATCCACTGAGCCACACCAGCCAGGGCTATATGAAACATTAAAGGGAGTTATTTAAGAAAAAGAAGAAGATCAAAACAATGAACAATAAAATGGCAATACATATATACCTATCAACAATTAAATCTAAAAAACAAACTAAGCAAACAAGAAGAGACAGAATCATGGATAGAGAGTATTTTGATGGTTGCCAGATGGGAGGGGGGTGTGGGGTAATGGGTGAAGAGGTGAGGGGATTAAAAAGTACAAATAGGTAGTAACAGAATAGCCATGGGGATGTAAAGTACAGTGTAGGAAATGGAGCAGCCAAAGAACTTATACACATGACCCATGGACATGAATAGTGGTGTGGGGATTGTCTGAGGGAGTGGGGGATGCTGGGTGGAGCAAGGCCAAGGGGGAACAATGGGGACAATTGTAACAGCATAATCAATAAAATATAATTTAAAAAAAGAACCTGTGGTACAAACTGCCTCCCTCCCCATCCACAGACCACACAGGCCACGGCCCAAAAGAGAAGATGGCCTAAATGGAGGGATACAGGCAGATGAGTCCCTGACCCTGGTGGCCAGCAGCAGACCTCAGTCTCAGGAGGACGGGCCCCTGGGCAGCACAGGCAGGGCTGGGGGTACTCACATAGATGAGGTGGTCCCGGTAGCGGATGAGCAGGTTGCGCAGGATGCCGGCCTCATTGAGGTCCCCTAGGCGGATCATGTCCTCCACGCCATGGACCGATGTGGGGTGCATGGGCTTGATGTGCGTGGCCTTCTGTGGGGAGATCCAGTGTTCCTGCAGGGAGGCACAGAGGCTGATGTGAGGCTGCTCTCCAGAATCCCGGGCTGCACTCTGCTAGGGACAAGGCCCTGGGAGGAAGGGGGCCCCTGTCCCTGCAGCCCTAGTGAGGCTTTTGTCCCATTCCACAGCCAAACGCTGTCAGCACTAACAGGTTGGAGTCTATGAGGTACTGCCCACCCCCAACCCCCTTGGGCCTCTCGTCCTCCTCTTAGGGATTCTCTCTATGGACTGAAGAGGTAGGAAGGCCAGGGACTTTGGTCCCACCTTCCGGTTGTCATAAAGAAGATTAGAGTCCCCCAGTTACTTTACAGGATGGAATGGAAAGTGTGATACTTGGACATAGCGTTGACTTCACATCTAGGTTCCAGTAAAAAAAAAAATGCACAGAAAGTAATTTCAGATAGTTCCAAGAATAAAGCAACAGGCTCACAGGATGAAGAATCACAGGGGAGCTAGCTACTTTAGATAGGGTGGTCAGGGGCCACCTCTCTGAGGAGGTGATGGTTACGCTAAGACCTGGGAGAGGAAATTCCAGGTCCAGGAAACAGCAGAAGCAAAGGCTCTGAGGCTGGTGAAGGAGGGCAGGAGCGGTGGGGACCGGCAGGAGTGTACCCACTCAGGGAAGGCTGCACGGGGCTTGTGGACTGAGGGGAAGCGAAACTAGGACAGAGCTTGTCCTGACTCCCCACCTCTTCCCTGCAATATTCCCTGCTGCCACGAGGTGGCGCACGGCGGAGCATGTGACCAATAGCATGGGCGCTTTCAAGGAACTTGCGAAGCCCTGGTTTCCCCCCAGCGCTGGAAGCACACCACTCCCCCGCCACCCTCCACCCCAAGTAATCTCCAGCTTTTCTCCTCACAATCCCAGCCTTGCACGGTAGTGAGAGTCTGACCTGGGCTCTGGGGTGTGCCACAGCCTGAGTCAACCCCCCACAGACCTCCGGGGTCCCCTCCCTCTTCCCAAATGCCAGAACCTTGGAAGCCTTAGGGCCAGAGGAACCCGACTTCAGGGAAGGGCATGAAGAGGACCCCTCCACCACCTTCCCGCTCAAGCCCTCAGACTTGCTGAGCAGGTGCGATGCGCATGTCAGGACTCACACCTGACTCTCCTCCAGGCCCCACCTGGGATAACCAACCCCAGCAGATGGCCACTAGCAGGAATCTGGGCATGAGCCCCCATCCCACCTCACCCCCAAACCAACCGGTCACCCACTCCTACTCACTCAGCCCTCTAAAGTGCCCTCCTCGCCACCCTCAAGCCCCCACCCTGATCTGGACCACCATCTCTCACTCCTCACCTCTAGCACCTCCTCCTGTTCCTTAAGCACCAGTCTGTCCCTGAGCTCCCATTCGCCCCAGGGCTGAGAGCTGTATCTGCTGTGTCCCTTCCACAGAACCTCATACAGGGACCAGGCACAAATGACATAGCAGGCAATCTCTGAAGGGACAGATGGCCGGCTGTGACCACTGAGGGCCAGGTCTGAATTAGAAGCAGAAGTCCTAGTCATGGGGAGATCCCAAAGGTCTCCTACTCCAGCCCCCTCACCTCACATGGGAGACTAGGAACAGAGTAGGGTGGTGGCCAGCACAGGCCTCAGAGGGTTCGGGGACATCGTCCCTGGCATTTCACAGTGCCTCCTGGGCTGGGAGCCTTCCCGTCCAGGTCAGGCCCTCATGTAGCTCTTCCGGAGGCCTGAATGGGCCGGGTGGTGAGAATGAAGGGTGTGCCTGGACTTTCCAATCCCCAGTGGAACATTCCTCTTGCCCAGACACCCTATTTCTTGATAAAAGCTGATCCAGCTGGAAAATTCCCTCTTCCCGGTCCCTGCTCACTGACTGGACCCTAGGCCCCAGAGCGGCCCAGAGGGAGAGAACTCCGGGGTGGGCTGTCAGCCTTCCCCACAGGACCCCAGCTCTCGGCCTGCAACTCCTTGCCCCAACAGCTCAGCAAAGCATTAAGAGGCGGCTCAGCCACTGTGTGAGCCTGTCCCCGTGCATGTCACTGCTGCCCCAAGCCTCCATGACCTGCTCTGTGAAACAGGAGTTAGAATAATTGTCCTTTCTTCTTGGGGGTGGTGGGAGGGTTAATTGATACAATAAGGGCCGATGATGTTTGTGTTACTCCGGTTAGGTCCAAAAAGCTAGCAGGTCATTGCTCAGCCAGTGCTGGGTATTATTGTTCCTCATAACAGAGTTATCGGCGCCGTTTTACAGTAAGGAGTCACACTCAAGAGGCTCAGTGTCTCGCCCAGGGAAATGGCAGAGCTGAACCCCCCACCCACCCACCCTCCCACCACCACCCCCAGCTTTCCCACATGGAAGGCCTCCCAGCTGACGTCAGCACCTCTCAGACTGATGTCCACAGGCACCTACAACACCAACCAGAGTGTGACCAGGGCAGAACTGAGGCCTGGCCGGGCGGGGCTACCAGAGAGAGTGCGGAGAGGGAGGGAGAGAGAACATGGCTAATTCCAGGGACTGTGAACACATTTGGAAAGGAGCTGACCTGCTCTCAGCTCAGAGAAACAGAGGCCACAAGCTCTGTAGTGGAAGGGAAGGAGGGGTGCATCTGGCAGTGGGAACAGCCTGGACCATAGTGTTAGGATGCCAGTGAGCATGCTAACCTTTCCCATGAAAGAGAACCAAAACCTTTCATGCATTCATTCAGACCCTTTGTTGAGCTCTGCAGAACCAGATGTGAGTGGCCTGGTCCTTACCCTCGAGGTGAAAGAGTCTTCTTGAAGACAGAGGAATGAAAGAGACAGCCTGGAGGGGTGAGGAGGGTGGGAGACTGAGAAAGTCCCAGGCATCCGAGTCCGCTGAGGCATATCCAACCTCCCTAACCTGCTCCAGTCCCTCCAGCCTTCGCCCTCCCCATCCTGCAGCCCCCGCTCTCAGGGCTTTCGTGGGGGCAGGTGGGAGCGGACCTCTGAGATCCGGTGACACAGTTACGGGACACCATCTGACATGCAACATGACCCAGGTGAAACTCAAGCCTGCAGGGAGAGCCCCTGGGCCCCGCCCTGGAGGCTGCAGGCAGGCTGGAGGGCCTGTCTGTGCTGCCAGCCCCCCTTCTGCAGCCACAGCCTTTCAGGGGCTTCCTAGAGAGGCCTCGAACCAGAGCCTCCAGAATGATACTGCACGCTCAGGGGACAAAATGTGGTTAGCAGAGCTTGAACCCCCAAGCTGCCACTGAGATATTGGGGGGAGAAACAAATGCGCAGAGGCCAGAGGTCAGAGGTGAGAGGCCAGAGGGCTCTCATCCCAGCACCATTGTTTACCAGCTGCGTGATCAGTTCTGGAGGTCCCTCTCTGCGCTCCAGTTTCCCTTGGAGGTAACAGTGGCTGCCCTCTCTACCTGTCTCAGACGCTTGTGAGGACCCAAAGCCAGAGCTATGCAGACCCTGACAGGGTGCCCCAGGGGCTGCAGGGACACCAATGATGCCACCGTCCCTCCAAGTCCACTCCCAGGCCTCCTGAGTCCTGAGCCCTCCCCCATCCTCAGCAGAGCCTTCTGCTCCAAGCCGCTGTGCCCTCTTCCTCTGCCAGCAGGCTAGGAGGCTAGGACAAGGACTCAGTCCCAGCTCTGTGTCCCCAGCACTGGGTGCACACAGAGCACAACCCAAATTATGGGGAACTGAATCTCCCCAAGTCCCTCATGTCCCTGCTAACCTGAGCCCTGTTCTCTACATCAAACCCATGTGTCTCCATGCACATGCACACACGTTCAGAAGCCCCAGGCTTCCCCTCTGGGCCCTCACCCAGACCACCCACCTTTTCCAGCCCTTTCCCTCCCTCCCCAAACCCCAGCCTCACTACCTACCCACTCTCACTTCCCGTCCCACTTTCTTTCACGGCCTTGGGAGATAAAGGGTTCATCTGTCGGGCTGATGCCCAGGGCAGCATCAGGGTGGACAATGAATTCACGTGATGCTGTGGCCCAGTAGAGGGAGACTAAGGGCAGTTTCAGACAAACCCTCACCTACTGAGGTGTTCTCCATGTGAGATCTCACTGGTGGACCACCACCCTGTGATGGGTCCCATCCTCCCTTTACAGAACAGGAACCGAGGCTCAGCAGGGACAGAGTGTTGGCAAAGCTCGCATAGCTAGTAAGGGTCAGCACGGGACCCAAACCTATTCTGTCTGATCCTAAAGCACACCTGTGCCTGAGGAGCGCCCCGCCTGGTGCCATCCCCCCTCACTGTGCTTACACACACGCCCACAGGGACACACGTCCCCAATACTGGACAGAATGGACTACGTCTGCGGGCATGGAACAGGCAGCCTGGGCCAGAAAGGGAAGCGCCCTCTCCCCCAGAGGCAGAGGGGAAGACTCCAGGGGAGTGTGAGGGCACAGGCACCACCTCCATCCCCTCAAGGTGGTCACTGCCTGGCCCCTACCTCAGGTCACCCATTGGCCCGTGCCTTCTCCGAGGCAGGGGTCAGGGGACATGGGGACTACTCACATTGCCTTCATCATCCACCACCTGGATCTGGCCAGAGTCGCAGAGCTTGACCACTGCCCCGATGGGCACGTCGAACTCCTGCCCGGACCTCAGGTCCATCCAGACATAGTCTCCCTGCGGGTGAGAGACGGTCCCAGGCCAGCTGAGCAGGGTGGGTCTCGGGCACCCCCTCCAGGCAATATGGTGCCCCACCACCACCAGCAGCGGCATTTGTGACAACCACCAGAGAGGGGAAAAAGGGTACTCGCTCTTGCTGGGAGCCATTTGGTGCCTGGCCCCAGGCTGGGCATTTATTGCAGTGTTACCAACCCCTTCCCTGTAGCAATTGTCACTATCCTGATCTGACAGATGCATAAGCAGAGGCTCAGAGGAAAGAGCCAAGATCACACTGCTGGGCAGCTTCAAACCCAGGCCTGCTCGGAGCCGGGCTCTCACCGGCCCAAGGCTCTCACCTCACGTGTGGACAGCGGACTTACTGAGTTTTAGGTGGAAACACTGAGGCACCCAAACCACTTCTCTGCCCTAAAGGAAGTGTCCCTACAGGACACCCAAACAGCCTCCATCACCTCCAGGGTCAGGTCTCATAGTCATAGCTATGGGTTCCTCACAGGGACACGACTTGTACAGGCCCTGTGACATGAGTTCAGCCACACTGTCTCCTGGCTTGTGGGTAGAGCCTTGACCCTAAGGTGGAGGGTGGCATGTGTGTGTCCCCTGCAACATCTGGCACAGGGCCTGGCTCCCACTGCATACTCAGCAAGGGCACGTGGAAGCCAAATGTATAACCCAGAGCCAGAGAAACGGACTTAGAACAACCACCTGCAGCAATGATGCACTCCACAAACACGTGTTGAGCACCTACTGAGTACAGGGCACTGCCTGATGCAAATGCTGGGGATCGAGTGGTGACCACAGAGTCTGCCCTCTGGTCGGGAGGACCCAGAAAACAAACAGCTGAGCAGGCATGGCCATATGGCTGCATTGAGTGGTGGCGAATGACGAGTGGACCCCAGCAGATGCAGGAGCCAGAGAAGCCGCTCTGTGGAGGAAATCTCGGTGCTGAGACCTGAAGGGCGAGAAGCAGCCAGACCAGGAAAAAACAAGGGTGGAAATCTGGGAAGAGGAAACAGTAAGTGCAAAGGCCCTGAGGCAGGAAGGAATAGCAAGGGGGCCGCTGTGTCAGGGCCTGAGGAGAGAAGTTAGTCACAGAGGTGAGCAAGATCCAGGACACGAAGGCTCTCACTGGCCTGCAGGTAAAAGTTGGGATTTTATTCTAAGCCTAATAAGAACATTCTTTTTGGTGGTTCCCAAATTCCACAGGAGGGTAAGAGAATGTAAACATCCTAATAAAATATAACTTACTATCAAACAGCGGTTGGAAACCTAACAGCCGATGCAACTGACTCACAGCGAGACGAGCCCGCGGGAGTGGCCCAGTCATAACAGCTCCGGGCTGTGAGTCAGGAGACGGGGCTGCAGGGCCTGCGTGGCTCTGGACAAGTCACTGACTCCTTGGAGCCTCAGTTTCCACGTGTCTCGGGGAGGGGTGGGCTCAGTGAGTCCCACGTCAACTTGTCACGGCTTCAGCCCCTCCTATTCCCATCGGCTCCAACTATTTTCAGCCACAGCTGTCACTGCGGGCCTTCGTTTCACGGGAGGTGTGTGTCAGAGACAGGCCTCCTGCAAACCCAGGCTGCTTCCCAGAAAAAGTGGGACTGACTGGAGAGCCTCTGCGAAGGGAGGAGGGCCCATGTAGCCCGCACGCTGCTTCAATCCCAAGCCCAAACGCACTTCCTGCGGCCCTCCTCAGACCACCCAGCACACCCTCCTTAGGCTGTTCTTCTCCACCTGCCCCCACCCTGCCTTCCAAAGAGCAGGCGACCTTTGTCTATGCAGATCCAGAACAAATAGCAGCTCCCCCTGGCCCCTCCCCCTCCTCCCCAACAGTTGGAGGGTTTATTCATTCATTCAGCACACATCTGCTGAGAGCCAGCTGTGGGCTGGTCCTGTTCCAGGCAGAGCAGTGAACTGGCAGAGTGCCTGGAATGGTAATGGCAGCCCCAAGCTGGGATGTGGGCAGGTGCCAGGTCACACAGGTCCTTAAAGCCACAGACAGGAGCTGGACCTTTAAGTATGACAAGAAGCCATTGGGAGGTCGTAAGCAGGAGAATGGAGTGATTTTTCAGAACTTCACCCTGGCTGCTCCGTGGAGAAGGAAGGCATCCCTGGGCACAGCCAGCACCACTCTGGGTCCTCACCATCTGTGTCCATTCCCCACTAGCCCACAGCCCTCTGAGGGCAGGGCTAGGTCTGAGTCTCTCACCTGTGACTCCCCAGGGTCACACACAGGAAAGTAGATACTGTCTCCCAGGGAGAGGAGAGAGAGCGCATACACATGTGTGAGAGTCTGTGAGAGTGTGTATGAGGTCTGTCCAGAAACAGTCCAGCCATTGTTAATATAATGAGAATGGTTTGCACGATATCCATGCAACCTGGCAGCCAAGGAGAGGGGACTGGAATGTGCATGTGTGAACAATGACGACTTCACTGTACTAGTCAGTGGGGGCGATAGACACCATTGAGTGAGCATGTGTACTATGTGGCCGTCACATTCAAAATGACTGAGTAAGTAGAGCAACAAATCTGCATCAAATTTTGTGTTAAGCTCGAACATTTCTCCTTGGAAACTATTCAGATGATTCAGAAGGCCACAGCTATGGGCAACTGGAGACTGGCAGCTTCATCATGACAATGCACCTGCTCATGCATCATGTCGTGTGCAGAGTTTTTTGGTGAAACATCAAACCACCCAGGTAACTCAGTCCCCCTTTAGCCCAGATTCAGCACCCTGTGACTTCTGGCTTTTCCCAAAACTAAAATCACCTTTGAAAGGGAAGAGATTTCAGACTATCAATGAGATGCAGGAAAATACAACAGGGCAGCCGATGGTGATTGGGAGAGCTGTGTGAGGTCTGAAGGTGCCTACTTCGAAGGGGAGAGCTGTGTGAGGTGCCACTGTCCTGTGTTCAATGTTTCCTGTGTTATGTATCTTGTCAAATAAATGTCTATTTTTCACAGTACATGGCTGGATACTTTCTGGGCAGGCCTGGTGACAGCGAGCGTGGGCAGAGGGTGTGTGAGAGAGGGGGGAATGTGCGGTGTGAGCGTGGGGAGGGCTGACTGACGCCTGGGGCCACCGAGGCGGGCCTGGCACCGGGACATTGCTCTGGGCTCCCTGACAGTCGTCCCCACAACGGTTCAGGGAGTGAGTTCTATGCTTCCCTGTCATGAACTACTTCGTTAAACCTCATGATGACCTTTAGGCAGGAGATCCTATATCCACTTATCTTCTCAAGGAGGCCAAGAAACAGTGCCCAAGTTCCCACAGCCGCTCGTGGTACAGCCGGACATGAAGCCAAGCCTGACAAATTCCAAATCCAGAGTCTCTTCCCCAGCATGCCCTGGGCCCAGCCATGAGCCCAGCTCTGTGAGCAGGATGGGGGCACTGACAGGGTCTCTGCTCGCAGATGACTCCTGGGCCCAAAAGGCAAGCTGGAAGCTTGGGCTGAGGGGAGCTAGAGGGCAAGGTTACTGTCTGTGAGTTGCCTGCATCCCCCAACCCTGCTCAGAGTCTGGCACACAGAGTGCGTCCCACTCAGGGAACAAAAAGTAACCAAAATGAAAGATCTCATGTCAACAGAAGGTGGAGGCTGGGAGAGGCTGAGCCAGGAGCTTGGAGTCACACCGCAAACAGAGGTGACTAGAACTCTCCAAACCAAAGACAATACCAGGAGGGCGGTGACCTAATGGTCTTTGTTCTAGGTCAGAACTTCAGGAAAGAGGCGAAAATGGCAGCCAGGAGGCTTCACTGAGAATCCTGGGGCCCGAGGACCCCTCAGAGGGAAAGCTCCTGTGGCCCCAGGGAAAGTCCTTGGAGAATCGGAATGCAGTCAGGTTGTACGGGACTTCGCTTTACAGGTGAGGAAACTGAGGCCCAGAGAGAGAAAGGAACTTGGCTACAGTCACTCATCAAATCAGTGACCAACAAAGCTACGAGCATCTGCCGAGCCCGAACCTAAACCAGCGTGAGTCAGGAGTCCCTGGTTGGGTGAGGGAAGGAATGAAGGAAGGAAGGTGTAAAAGAACAAACTTTTTTGAGATGCAGGAAGAAGGATGAGAGGAAAGGAACACTGGACCCCAGGCTGACCCCTCTAGACCTGCCACCCCCATGGCCAGACTCCAGCAGCCTGTGACTGCATTAGGCCCCACTCCTACCACCCATCGGGAGGATGCCCCACTAGGGACCTCACCCTGAATCAGAAACCCCGTCTGTGGTGTGACACATGCCTAAGTGTGGCTTGTAACTTGAGGCAAGTCCCAGCTTCTCTGCTCTCACCTAAGTGGCTGGAACAGAGGGTCTCGCAGCCCCAGAAGTGATTTCCTAGAATGTGTCTGTGTAAACATTCTCAGGGTACACCAGAACCCTGGTGGGGCCCCTCACAGAGCAGGGAATGTCCACGGTGAACACGGAGTCAGAGATCTGGATTCAGGCCCCAGTTCTGCCACTAACACTGTGTGAGTGACCAGGTAAGTCTTTCTGGCTCTCTGGGCCTCAGCGTTCACCAGCCTTACCATGGAAGAAGGCAGTGCCTGTGGGGATAGAGGGCATGCAAGTGCAGGGGTCCTGGATGTCTCCCACCTTCCTGCCCAGGCAAGAGCCCAGTCTGCCATCAAGGTCTTTGACCCTTCAGGCCTCTTCCCTCCTCCGGGTCCAGGGCCTGGAGCTCAGGTCCAGTTTGCAGAACGAACCCCGGAGTCTGTTTCAGGACCTGCTGCCCCTCCCCATAATCCCTCTAGGACCCTGGTTTGGTTAGCCCCTTTTCACAGGTGGGAAGGGTGAGCCAATCCACTTGCCGGGGTGCCTGTGCAATGGAAGTGTCCAGTTGCTAACCTTAGGTGATACAGGAGACTCAGTAGGCCAGCCAGTCCACAAACGTCCACGGAGGTCCCCGGGGCACCTGGAGGGCTCCCTGCTCTGGGCCCAGGTGAAGGCAGGGAAACCCCTTCTGGGCCCCTGCCCATCCTCCGGGTGTAAATGCAAAAGCTCGCCCAGGGAGGGACAGCCGGGGCCAACTCACGCTTGAGTCAGGGACCAAACGCACCACCGCAGGCTGACCCATCCCACCCCTGTCTGCGTGCACCCTGGGGCTTCGCGACCCGATGGTCCTTCTGGAGCCTGACAGGCAGGGAAACTGAGGCCCGGGATGAATCCCCAGGGCGCACCCTCCCCCTTCTGGCCGGGCCTCACCGGCATGAGAGCGTAAGTCTTCAAGGCCTGGTTCAGGCTGCGCACCAGCGCCCACTTGCCGGGCTGCTTGGCGCGCGCCTCGGCGGGGTCGGCGGGGTCGGCAGTGCCCGCGGCGTCCGCGGGGTCGGCGGGGTCCTCAGCATGGGCGGAGGGCTCCATGGCGCGGAGGGTCTGGAGGCGGCGGCAGCGGCGGCTCAGTTCGAGCTCCCTAATTCACCTAATCCTGTGCGCGCCGCCCTCGGGGAACCCTAAACCGGGCCTTCTGCCGTGGGCCCATGGCAACGGCGGCTTAGGTGACGCCCGCGGCCCGGAGCAGGGAGGGGGCGCCCGCGCCGCCCCGGCCCCCTCCCATCTTGGCGGGACCCCCAACATCCCAACATCGTCCGGGACTCCCAGAGGCTTCCCCCTGCCTGCAGCAGGTGGCAACCGTTGTGGGCCTCAGCATGAATGAGGCACCGGGAACCTTGCCTAGACTGCAGTGTTGAGAAAATCAGTATGTTTTCTATGAAAAGAAACGCGGGGATGTTCTGGGGTAGAACGCGATGAACTTAGTGAACTTTTAAGACTAAAGGGAAGGAGCAACGAAGGTCTAGCTCACGGGCTGCCTCCGGGAGAATGAGGGCAGATGAAAAACGTGGGGCTGTTGGGGGGTGGGGGGCTTTACGGGGTGGAGAGTCTGCCTCCCGTCCCTACCCAGCCTCTGAGGCCAGCCAGCCGCTGATCTGCAGCCTGAAGAGGAGGCACTGAGACCTGGGGGAGAGGGCCCCTGGTTCCTGAGTACATCAAGCAACCGCTAATGGCTCCAAGTTCACTCCACAGTGGGTACCAAACTGGGCTCCTGTGTCCCGGCAGCCGCACAGGACTGGGCACCCGGCCCTGCTCTATGCTGGGCTGTGGGCCACACTGGCCGAGGTCCCACATAGAGGGTGTGGAATGCCCAGGCCTTAAGATATGCCATCCACCCCACCTTCTCCCTTCTCCCTACTTATCTTTAGCTTCTTCCCTTCTTTCCTCCCTGTTTCTCTTCTCTCTTCAAAGCCTCTTGTTCCCGTTTTCGTCCCTTGACATTGGGATTCTGGAAGCCCAACGGCTCCAACCGCAAACAAGCCAACTATGGCAGGGAGGGGGGGGGCGGGGGTGGCCAGGAAGGAGAGAGTGGTGCCTCACACAAACTCAGAGCTGCCCTGCTGGACCCAGGCTTCCTTCCACCCCAAACACTTGTCCCAACCCCGGGGACACAGTGCTGTGCCGCCTAGCACAATTGGACTGACTGCAGTGACCCCCACGTACTCCCACAGTCAAGCCTGGACCATACGTACCCTTGCACCCCCACCACGGGAGTCCACGGGAACAGGAGTCAGACACTCAGACACCAGCAGGTGCTGGTGGTGGGCTTCCAGGCATCCTTCCATCTGTCCCTCTAACTGATCTTCACGGGCTCAGACCAGAGCTTAGGGGACACCGTCCTCAGAGCTCCCAGCCCAGGGGTGAAGAGGTGGACAGACCAGGCACAGATAAGAATGGTACCACCAGATACGGGACAGGTCAACCTTGGAGAGACAGGATAGCATGGCCGCTAAAGTTGGACTCTGGAGACAGGTGGCTTAGGTTCAGTCCAGGCTAGGCCACTCACAAGCTGTGTGACCTTGAGCAAGTTCCTCACCTTCGATGTGCCTTTGTCTTCCCCGCTGTGGAACGACAGGGTTAAACAGCTTAATGTGACTAATTCAGATTGGTGCCCCTTAGGACAAGTGTGCTGTGCGATGTTGGTCATTATCTCCTGAGCCAGTCATGCGAGGAGGTGGCAACTGGATATATTTTTTAAAGCAGATGTGGGGGTAGGGCATTCAGAAGAGGGAACAGCAAAGCACAGAGAAGCAGAAGGAAGAGGGAAGAGATGGTAAAAACAGGTCTGATGGGTGGAGAGAGACCCCCTGGAAGAGACCCAGCAAGGTGCTGCAAGTCTGGCACCTGCCAGACCCAGAACTACGGTCAACCCCGCAACCCACCCTCCCGTACCCTGAGCTGAAGCCTAGAAAGAGGCCCCCTCCCTGAGGCTGCCTGTGTACCAGGTCGTGGAGGCAAGTCTAATGCCCCTGTGACCCGCCCTGGCATCACACCAGACCCTCTCCTAGCCTCAGGGCTCACTGCGACTCCAGGCTCATCTCCTGCTACCCTGATGCCCCAGAATAGGGCCTCCCACCCTTGCTTACGCTAGGCCTTTTGCCAGGAATGTTCCACCCACACTCCTCTTCCTGCCCCCCCCGCCCAGCCACCAAGGCTCCACTGTCACGTGACCCCTGGTCCCCACACCCCCTCCCCACTACCTTCCTCTCTTTATTCCCTTGGTGCCTAACACAGACCCATGGTTCTGCCCTCACCCCTCCACACCACCATCCAGTCCAATTCTGGCCACCCACTTTACAGATGGGGAGACCAGGGCTCAGAAGAGGTTCAGGGACCTACCCAAGGATATGTAGTAAGCTGGGACAGACAGCTTTCAGAAAATAACTGTGCCGATTGTCATCAACAAGTAATGTCAGAGAAGATGACACAGCAGGGAACTCCAAGAACCTATCCCTTTACAGAAACACCAAAAAACATGGCAAAAACGATCAGAATAAACTCTACTGGAACCCTAGGAAATATTCAAAGGTTTACAGTAACCAAATGAGCATTTAGTGAAGAGAAAGGTGACTGAAACCTGGCAGGAGAACTTTGTGGTGTTTTAACCTGCCCACCCCCCACCCACCTATGCCCTGGTGGCACTTTTGCAGATGGCAGCCTGCATCCCTGGTTATTAAAGGGATATTAAAGGGATAATGCAAAGGGCTTGCCTTTATTTCCCTAACTTGGAAGTATCCCAGGGCAGACAAACCACTATGGAGGGCATTGGTCAAAAATATCCAAAGGCCAATGAACTAGCCATGGCGGCCAGAGGAAAAGTGATAGACACTCTAGAAAGCTTGGAGGGAAAGCAGGGAGTGAGATGCTTCAGAGAATAAAGGCTTTGAAAATCTCCTGCATATACTGGGGAATCTAAGAGACCGTGTGCATACCCAGGAATGGACAAATGTTCAGAAAACCCCCCAAAAGATCCTAAGCTCTCACCTCCAGCTGACTTTCAAGTTCAATGCAGGCAGGAAGTGAAGGCTAAGGCAGAGTTGAGTGGGCAGTGAAGCTGTGCCCCAGCCCACACAGAAAGCCCATTTGCAAAGACCAGGAGTTTTCCTTTGTTTTGTTTGGGCCCCAGGTGTGTTAGAGACCTGGGTAGTGACCACACACAACAAAAACACAGTCTTTACAAAAAAAAAAATAGCTTAGAAAAGTCACTAAACAAAATCACAACCCACAACAAGCAGCAACAACAAGCCCTGGGGAGAGGGGAGAAACTGACTTCCAGAACTGTCACAGTATAATATTAAAAATGTCCAGTTTACAACAAAACATTATGAGACATGCAAAGAAACACAAAGATATGGCCCATTCACAGGAAAAAAAAGGAATTAATAGAAACTTGCACTGAGGAAGCCCAGACCTTGGACTTAACAAACAAAGACTTTCATCAACTGTCTTAAATGTGCTCAGAGAACTTAAGGGAAGCCAAACAACATCTCACCTAAAAGAGAATGTCAATAAAGATACAGAAATCATAAAAGGGGACCAAGCAGAAATTCTAGAGTTGAAAAGCACCCTAACTGATATGAAAAAAAGCTCGCTACAGGGTTTCAACCACACAGGCAAAGAAGCAAAAGGAAGAGTCAGCAAACTTGAAGATAGGGTCATTGAGACGATCCAGTCTGAGGAGCAGAAAGAAAACAAGAATGAAGAAAAATGAGCAGAGACCAAAAAACCCGTGGGACACCATCACATGGACCAATGTGTACGAATAGGAGCTCCCCAAAGAGAGGGGGGCAGAAAGAACATTTGAAGAAATACTGACCCCAAACTCCCCAAACCTGATGAAAGATATGAACCTATACACACAAAATCAAACTGCCAGAAGACAAAGAGAGAATCTTAAAGGCAGTGAGCAAGAAGTGGCTTGTCTGTACAAAGGATCTTCAAGATGATTAATAGCCAATTTCCCATCAGAAACCATGAAGCCAGATGGCACCAGGGTGACTGATATATTTAAAGTGGTGAAAGAAAAAACCGTCACACAAGAATCCTATATCTGGCAAAACCATCTTTCAAATATGAAAGAGAAACTAAGACATTTCCAGAAAAACAAAAGCTGTGGGAGTTTGCCCTTTGTTGACTTGCCTCAGTAAAGTAGCTGGCTAAAATTAAAGGGCACTGGACCGTGACTCACTGACCTGCAAGAAAGGAAGAAGCTCAGTAAAGGTGACCACATAGGTCCTTTTAAGCCAGATTATTATTATTTTTTTTGGTTGGCAACTCCTATTTTCCCTCTTTTTTCTATATGATTTAAGGGACAAGTGCATAAAACAATTACAAATCTATGTTAATGGGCACACAGTGCATACAGCTGTAATTTCTAAAAATAACAACATAAAGAGAGGGATGGAGCTGTATAGGAGCCACATTTTGGAAGCTAAATTGGTATGAAGTCCCACGAGGCTGGTATACATGCCAGCTGTTAATTGTGAACACTCGGGTAACACCAGGAACGTGCGCACATTAATGCACACAGAAGGGGAACGAGAAGAGGCTCAAAGAGTACGCTGGAGGAAAAAAACCACTAAACAAGAGGCACAGAAGAGTTGAGGGGGAAGATACACCATTAAAAACAGCACAATAGCAGAAGTAAGCCTTTAAATGCAAATGAATTTAAGTCTCTAATTAAAAGGTAGAGGTTAGCAAAATATTTTGTTTTTTAAAAAGATCCATTGTACGCCTTTTACAAGAGATTCACTTTAGATCCAAAGATACCAATGGGTGGAAAGTGGAAGAATAGAAAATATATATTTCGTGCAAATAGTAACTAAGGAAGAGCTGGGATGGCTACACTAACATCAGGCAAAATGTACTGGAAGTTAAAAATTGTCACAAGAGACAAAGAACATTATACAATATTTTAACAAAAGGGTCCATCCAGCTGTTATCAACAGCCCACAAACTTATCTTCAGAATCCCCTTTGCCCTCGAACCTGGGCAAAGTACATCCAGTCCCTACTCTGGCCCCACGACAGAGCCAAGATCCCAGCACACTGAAGCACAGCAGCCTCCCTGCGGTCCTTAAAGAAGGGGCGCAAGTGCACCACAGATCTCTGAGTTCTTGCAGGACCAGCTAGCCTTGTAGCCTGGGGCAAGTCCCTCTTCCTAAGACCTCAGTCCCCCATCTGTATGTGAGGGACTCCATAAAAGCCTCAGAGCCTCCCTGACACTCCACTACCACCATGGGCCAAGGCAGAAGCCTCCCCGCTATCCAGTCTCCCTCCCACCCCACGCCACCCCCGGGGACTCCTTCTATCCCAGTTCCGTTCATGGGCACCCTGCTGTGTTTCCGAGCCTCCTCCCACTTTAGTCTGGGAACTCCTCTCGGATGGGGAGCAATCAGTTTATCTGCGCATCCTTTGTGCCCAGTCTGGTACGGAGAAGAGGCCTCAGTGCCACTTTGCTGGGTGGGTGGGTGAGAACTTGGCTGGAGCAGGTCGGTCCTGACACGATAGGAGTCTCCAGGCGCCCCTACCCCATTCCTGAAGCTGTCAACACAGTGGGTCCGCCCAGACTGCCACAGGGTCTGCAGGAAAGAGCACATGCTCTGCAAGTGCCCCCTCGCCAGGCTGTCCGACCTCCCCTGGGCCTGCTCCCTGGGCCCTGCACAGCAGGCTCCTCCCAGGGTCTCTTCCCCCGTGCTGCCCCTCACCATCACGGCTCCCGCCTGCGTGGGCCCGCCTAGCGTACGTCTAAACCACTTTACCTGGGCTTCAGCATCTTCACCTGCAACAGAGCACCAAGATCCCTACCTCAGAGCCCCACAGCAACACAAAGACATCACGTGTGGAGTGTGCCGACGGACCAACGTGGGCGCTACTTTTGAAGAATTAGAGCTGTCAATGAATGAAAAAAGTGTTCGTGTTTTGGATTCTTAGTCCATCTTTGTGAAAGTGTTTCCTGGGCCCAGTACCCTGTGGGGGCTCAGAGAGGTTGGGCGGGTGGGAGGGAGGGAGGGAGGGAGGGTTGAAGCTCTCATTGATATGTCCCACGTGGGGGCGCTCTTCGCTTGGGAAAGAACCATCAAATCCTTTGAGGTTTCCTGAGATTTTTATCCCAAATAAAGTGAGAGAGAGAGAAGGCTGGAGAATCCTCATACACAGGAACACTACTCACATGGTTTTGTTAGGAGTTGTCGTCACGGCAGCTGGCCCTTCGTGGGCTGTGTCCAGCACCGGGCTGCGCGCTACACCCTTTCATTCCCAACATCCCTTTAAAGTAGGCACCCCCATCCGCCCTAGCCCCTCGGACCAAGTGAGGGGGTAGTGACAGCCATACATTCATTTAGCACAGAGTTCCATCTCTGAGGGGGCTGGTGTGGGCTCAGGAGACAGTGGGGAGGAGGGCAAAAGCTGGCCCCCACTTCCAGCTTAGCAGGAGGCCCCAGGTAAGCAGGGGAAGAAGGTGGAATGAAAAGACTACCAGGGAAGGCTCCGAAAGGGAGTTGTGACCACAGTGGGGCCTGAAGGGAAATCAGCCAGGAAAAGGGGAAACCGAGCGCCCTGGGGCAGAGGGAGGGGAGGAGGGGCAGCCCCAGGTGGCAGGAGAAAAAAGCAGCAGTGTGATGGAATCCCTCCTGGCACTTTATTTTCATAGCAACCATCCCAGAAAAGGAGGGTTTTATCCTAGTTTTGCAGATTAGGAAACTGAGGCTCAGGAAGGCCGAAGAAAGCATCCGAGATCTGCCTGAGACGGAGCCCAGTGGTGCGGGGTCAGCTGCCCAGCGGTGGGGCTGTTTCCAAGACCAAAGAAGTAACAGAAATGCGCTTTCTCTGCGAGGGGTGGGCACAGTTGGCGTTCACCTGCCTACACCTGCTCCCGGCACAGGCTGTCCACAGGGGTGAGGTGGGCCAATGCTCAGAGGGGACCGTCAGCCAGAGGTCTGCCTTGGAGGCCCCCTGAGGACACACACCCATGGAGGGCTGTGGATGGCCCAGATGTCCCTCTAGGGGGCTGCACATGCCCCCACCCATCCAGCCCCACCTGCATGTAGCACAGGCCCTGGCACACAGCAAACACTCAGTGACAATGGCCTGCCTTGTCCTAATAGTCCTGGCTGTCCCTGATAGGCCTTTGAATAGACTCAGGCTGGGGGACCAGGGGCCTTCAGAGAGGGTCTTCTCCGGTCCCAGGGTTCTGCCTTGATGCCCACCTTCTCACACACACAGCACATGTGATCACACAGAAACTCACAGCCTCAGGACACATTGCCCACTGGCCTCTGATTGTCCCTGAGGACACACCCCCACCTGCCCTAGGGCCTAATGCCAGGCCCACCTGGCTCAGGGCCCACATTCCTGGCTCTGGAGACCAGGAGCTCATTAGAGCCTCAGGCCGATCACGGGGAAGGGCTAAGGGACAGGGGCCACAGAGGCCCGGGAAGGAAGCAGGGCTGGAGGACTGACCGGAGACAGTGCCCCTGCTTCTCCCCGTATTACCCCAGGAGGCTCCAGCTCAGGCCATGACATCCCCAACTCACTGCTCCCCACTCAGGTTCGAGGCCCTTCCTAGTCTGGCGTCAGTAAACTTGCCAAGTTTCTCTTCCCTTTCCCCAAGGGCTTTCTCACATTTGGGCCCTTGCACATGCTGTTCCACTGCCTATAACGCCCGGGGATTCCGAGAGGAATGCAAATACACAACTCTACCCACTGGGGTGAGTGTAGTGGCAAAGGGGAGTCCCAACAGACACATCAGAGGGAGTAGTTCTAGACTGGGCCTGGGACAGTCAGGGAAAGTTTCACAGCTGGGTTTTGAAGCATAGATAGGAGTTTTCTGAAAGAAAGTATTGAGGAGGGCGTTCCACGGTTAAGCATAGGGATGAGAGAATACGGGATGGGGTAAGAGGAGCCGCACAACAGGGTTATTCCTGGCACAGAAAGATGAAGCCCAAAGGGGTGCAGAGAGCACTCACCTGCTGAAGAATCACCATTGTCCTTTGTCAGGCGCTCTTGCCGTGTGCCTGGTCAGACAGGGCTCTGCGGGGGGAGAGACCACAGCAAGCCTCTGAACAGACCAGCCCTGGCAGGCCTGCACTTGGCAGAGGTCGCCAGGGCTACTCCCAAAGCCACAGCCTCCCCTGCCTCTGGGGACCCCCCACCCCCGGCTTCTCTCCCTCTGGTTGCAGCCCAGCCTGTGTGACCTGAGCCTCGGCCACCATCACCAGCCCTATTGCCCAGGGCACCTGAGCTCATCTCTGGGTCACTGTTATTCAGAGATTCCAAAGGGCTCGTAGGGAGTAGCAAGTCTACCACCCTTATCTGGAAATATGAGCCACGGCCCAGAGAGGGGCCAAGACTTGCCTAAGGTCACACAGCAGGACAGGGCAAGTCCAGCATGAGGACTTGGTCTTGGTCTCCCGACTCAGGGCTGCCCTGGGAGTGTAGGTGACACGGACAGCCTGGCCCAGGGGGAGGGTCACAGGCTGAGCCTGCCTACGCCCTTTCTGAGCACCCACTGCCCTTGGGAAGGAGGCTCTACGCCCCCCGTCTGGCTTCGAGGCCCAGCGCCATGTGGCTCCTATGGATAGCTTCATCTTGCTTCCCAGTGCTCCCTTCCTTCCCCAGCCCTGCACTTGAACCATCCTCAGCACTCACTGTCCCAGAAAAGTGCCAACCCTCTTCATACCTCCTGGCCTTTGCATACACTGGCTCCTCCACCTGGAGCTGCGACTACTAAATTTGCACCGGTGCTGACTTCAGATGGTGCCTCCTCTGGGAAGCCTTCCCTGACCACCCCCCACGCTGCCAAACGTCCTGGTAGTTCCCTCTATCCAGCCCTGATTATATGCATTATGTCGTCTGGTCGGGGTCCATCCCTATCTCTGACCCCAACGTTGGGGAGTTGATCCAGGGCAGGGCATGGGTTTCCGCCTTCACCTCACACAGCACAGGGCCAAGCCTGGAGACGACCCTGAAAGGACTCAGGGGGACTGAGCGTGGTGACTGCAGGCAGCCCCAGCCCACAGGCCCTGGCACAAGGCCCTCCAGCCCCCAGCCTGCCCTTGGGATGAGCATCAATTTTTCACAAGGCCCATTCAGAGGCACAGGGCATTCGATCCTCTGCCCATGACACTGCCTGACACCCGAGCCCTGCCCCCTGCCCTGGAGCTCTGGGACACAGCAGGCGCTCAGCCCCCCCAGAGACCTGCACCGAGCCTGGCTGACTGGCAGGGAAGGGGACTCCGCAAAGGCCACGGGAGTTCTCTCTGAAGAGGAAGCCTGGCCGCGTGCTGGCATCCTGTGCCGGCATGAGCCGAGAGAGCCGGGGCACAGCCAGGCCTTCCACTAAGATTCAGGGCCTTGGGCGAGGGCATGGAATGTAAGGGCCACCCCTTACAACAGTTTTCAACAGTTGTAAAGATCAACAGTTTTTTTCCTAAAAAGAAAGAAATAGTCCATGTTCAAGTTCATTGCTTTACGAATTGAGAGCAGGAAACACAGAACTGCTTTTACATCTCCGGGCCACCCCTGACTGGCTGCGCCCCACCGCGGCCTGGCTGCTGGCGCTTGTGTTCCCATTTCACAGACGGGAACCCTGAAGCAGAGGAAGGAAGTGACTGATCTGGAGGCGAGAGATGAAGAGATAAAGGTGTTGGAGAAGGGCCAGAAGGACTCCCTCTCTGCCATCCCCAGCATGGCTGCTCCTGGCTCCAGCCCTGGGCAGACAATCCCAGGGTCACCACGCCCCTCGGCTCTTTTCTTTTCCAGGCTGCAAACCTCCATCCTTCCAGGCTCAGGAGAGTTTCCTCTGATGACTGCTGGGGCTGAGCCCCCAAAGGTGGCAGGAGGCCAAGATCAGGAGCAAATGGCTGTGGTGGCAGGGGCTCCAGGGTGGTTCAAGCCCCTGAAGTCCAGCAAGCCCTTCCCCCAGTGCCCAGGACAGGGGCAGCCCATGCTTACCTGGGTCCCAGCTGCCACTCCCAGTGGCCCACCAGCCTGGCTACAGCTGCTACCTGCCCGCAGGACTCGGGAAGCTGGGGTCAAGGGTCTGGGGCAATCTGTGGACCCGCGTCCTCTCTTCTGTCTTGCTCCAAAGCTTGCTCTGGAGGGGTCTCTCTGGGTCTTTCGGTTTTTCACTATGTGACTCTCTCTCTCCCTCTCGGTCTCTCCCTTTCTTTCCTGCCCAGGTCGGCTGTCCAGCCTGCACTGCTGCCCTCTCTCCCCACTCCAGCGCCTGCCCCCAGGAGGCGGAGTCCGAGGGGCCTCTGAGGTCTGGGTGCCATGACATCAGCATGTGGGGAGGGCTGTGCAGAGTGCTGGCTGCCCAGAGGGAGGCAGAGCACCAGGGTCTGTCTTGGCTGTGCTGTGACCAGCCTGAGACCCCGGCTGGGCCACCTGTCCCGGCCGGCTGCCTCCTGTTATTTGCAGTCACAGCACCTGCGCTCTCAGCTCCAGGCAGGAAACCGCGTTCTGACCCTGACTTGGTCACGGATTTGCCTAGTCTCGGCCCCTGGGCGCCTTCCGCCAAGCCTGTTTTCTCCTCCAGAAATGGCTGTTCGAGACTCTGAGAGCAAGGACCAGGCAGGGCAGGTTGTTGCAAACCCCACAGTCTAGCCCTTCCTCCCCGCCCCCACCCCTGTGTACACACCGCCCTCACCCGGGCTGCCCACTGAGGGCTCGCTCAGGTGTGTCTCCCGAAGCTCCTCACTCCACCACTGCCCCACGGACTCTGGGGGGAGCGGGGAGGAATGGGTCTAAAATCATCCCGGAAACTTTCTCAGACTCGCTGACTTGGAGCAACCCTGCACGGAGCACGGACCCATACAAAGTAAAGTGAAATGCGTGACTTTTGGGGGGACGGTAAACAAGGAGGAGCAACATGAGCCGTTTATCGTTAGCACTGCAAAGACAGTAACGTGGAGGACTCCTAGCTGAGGCCTGGCACTGCCTCATCACCGCCCTTTGCCTGCCCGGTCAGTGTGGGCCTCACCGGCCGCAGCTAGGCCTGGGCGGGGGGAGGAGCTCTTTGGATCCCCAGCCTCAAACGGGCAGGTCCGCAAGGAAGGAACTAGTTCAAAGGATGGGACGCCCATCCCCCCGGGATCCAGTGGTCCAAGTGCGCCACCTGCTGGACACAGACATGGCTGCCCAATGGCACCCCCTTCGGAGCAAGGCTGAGCAGCCAGTTCTGCCTAGAGAAGTGACAGTGGGGGACTCAGCCTCTGCAGAGGCCAGGGCTCCCTCTGACCCAACAGGCCTGACCCCTGAAGACTCCTGGATGCTGGGGTGTGCTTGGTCAGGTGGCCCTCACAGGAGTTGCTGCAGAACACCGTCCCCACTGCTAGACTCAGAGCTACCTACCCTCCTCGTCACCTCTATTGCAGAGCCAGAATGGACGGGCAAGTGGCGTCAGCCCTACACAGATGGGAAAACCGAGCCCCGAGAGGCACGTGGTGCCCCAGGCAGGATGCAGGTCTGAGCTGTGAGGGATGGGCAAGGAGTGGTGGGGAGCTGGGGGTTTATGGCGATCTCCAGATGCCGTAACAGCTACAATGTCCTCGGCACCCGCTAGGGGCCAGGCTTTACATTACGGTGGGCACAGAATTCATAATGTTCTTTTCTCAGTCATATGGAAGAAATCCAGGAAATGGCCCTAATTCTTTCCCTCACCTCCATGCCAACCCAGTCATTGACTCCTGTCCACTCTGCCTCCAGGACATGCCCCATTTCTCCCCACCACCACCCTTGGCTTCTTCACTCAAGCTGCCCGCTCTGGCCTCCTCACATCCACCTGCACCCCCACAAGCCCAACTCCTCTGTCCATGGCCCCTCATGCAGCTGCTCCTCCACCTCACGATGGGATCAGGGCTAGGCCTTCCTCCCCAAGCAGGATCCCACACCGCCCTACCAGTGAGATGTTTGTCCAGATCAGTGTTTCTATTGGTCTTCCTGCTGGCCTATAGACTGCTCCAGAGCAGGGAGTGTAGCTGGTCCTCTGCATCCCTAGTGCCTAGGATGTGGCCAGCTGAGGGAATAACTGAATGCCCCCCAATGACCTCAGCTCACAGATGCAAGGGACAAGCAGCAGGGTCCTCCCTCACGTTCTCTTTGACCAGAGAACAGCCACCTGGGCCTCGAAAATATTCCTCCCATTATCCCTAATCTCCAGAGGGACAGATAGACACAGAAAGGTGTTTCTGGGATTGTGGTAGTTTATTCTGAGAACAAGTCTCCCAGACCCCAGGGTGGGCCCTGAGGGGAGGGAAATCCAGATCCAGTGGTGTGGACCAGAGGCCCTGCCCATCTACTGATGGGGAAACTGTTCTCCCGCCTACCCTCCGGTCCCAGCCTGGAAGAACTCCAACCTCACCTGCCCCATCCCCAGGACCCCCTGGGGACCAGGGACGTCCACACATCCAGGAACCAGCCTGGCCCACCCAGAGAGGCAGGGAGCAAGGGCAGGGCTGCTGAACAAGTTCTGTTGGGGGGAGGGAGCAGGGCCCAGCCCCTGTGCTGAAGCCCACAGGTCTGCAAGTTGGTCCTGGTTCAAGGCCCAGGAGGACGTGGCTGAGAAAACACCCACACGTAGGCCCCAGAGGCCCCCAAGCTGGCTTATCCAGCCCTTGCCTCTCCACCCCAACTCAGCATTCACTTGAAACAGACATTGAAAAGTGATTACATGAGTGTGTACAGTGTGCACGCACACAGAGATACATAGAGAGGTTACGGGTTTGCCCTTATTCAGCACTTGTTACTGGGAGTGCTGACAAACGGGAATCATTGGCCCCACTTTGCAGAAGGGGGAAATCGAGGCACAGGAGGTTTGAATGACTTGCTCCTGGTCTTCGGCGGAGTCCTGGCCCCAGGCCCAGCTTTCCCAGGAGTCCTCTTGCCCTCCTTGCTGTCCAGTTCCTGGCCCTCACGGAGCCTGGGGCCAGGACACGGGAGCAGAGCCAGCCACAGGTAAAGAGGCAAAATCCAGGATCCAGCACCTCCAGCCAGGACACTGGACCAAATAGCCAGACCCGGAGCTGAAAATTCGGGTTTCCAAAGGCATTCTCGTTCTTGAACCAGCTGACCTTTTCCACTGACGGTGCCCGGTCTGGAGCCCAGGAAGGGCACCGAGACCGCAGGCAGGTCAGAGCCCAGAGGACGGGCGCCGGCTTGTTACCCATCGAAGTGCCCAACATCCTCCTCTTGACCCACCTCCAGGCCTCTTCTGAGAAGGTGAGACTCCTCCCTATCCCTCCCCAGGTGGAATCCAAAGAAAATCAGAGAGAAATAAGAACAAAATAAAATCAGAAGACCACAAGAACTGGAGTTTAAGAAGAAAAAGAGGTTCACAGGCTTTCAACTTTCCTTTAAAAAACAAACAAACCCTTGGTTAAAATTGAGAGGTTTAAACCATAAAGAATATAAAATGTTGAGGACTAAAAGGAACATTGTGGTCCGGGCAGCAAGAAGAGAGCTGTGGCCTCCTTGGCTACATGTTTGGGGGATGTTGGTGGACAGCCTCTGGTCAGGTGATGGATTTACCGTTCTCCCACCATGCCCAGCGGGTGACCTGACCCTGGTGGGCTTGACCCCAGCACCCCAGATCCCCTCTCCCAGGAAAGCCCAGGTCTGGAAACAGAGGGGGTCCTGAGAACATGCACCTCCCCTCTGGTTGGCAGGCCCCCCACCTGCCAGGGCCCTGGCCGCTAAACTGGGCGTACTCCTCCTGGTGTCAGGGCAGTGGACACAGAAGACACCCTTCCTTTCCATCACTGCCAAAACTCTGGGACCCTCAGACCAGAGGCTGGGGGTGAAACCAGAACCTGGAACATGAAGGTAGCTGCAGCTCCTCTGGACATCGGCCTGAGCGGACCTCGGAGCGGAGGTGTGGCCCGGGACTGACCCCAGGCCTCCTGGAGCTGTGGGCAGGGGCCCGGACCCACCTGGGGTCTCACGGGCGTCCACCGCTCACTTGGCAAATTTCTGTTGAATAAATACATAGATGGGCAGGGGATGGGATTCGAGAATGAACAAATGTCACCTGCACATTTCCCAAATTCCAGCCTGGGCAGGGGCCCAGCAAGAGCCAAGAGTCCTTTCAAGATGGCTGGAAAAGCAGGTATAGGTGACAGAGGAAATGACGTCTGGGGCCCTGGGGCAGGCGTAGGACAGGAGGGGCGAGAGTGGGGCTCGGACATGTGGCAGTTTGTGTGTAAACAAGTGACATCTTCTTGGCACTCTGCTGGCAGACAGCAGGGCCTTGGGCAAACGTTTTTGATGGACAGAGCCCCTTAGCAGCGGTGACAGCTGGGGAAGGAGAGCTACGTTAAATCTCAGACAAGAAGGCTCCTCCATGAGAAAGGAATGCTTTGGGTCCTCAGGACACAGGCCCAGAGATGGGTAGAGACCTCCCAAGGTCACACAGCAAGTCAGTGGGAAAGCTGGGAAAAGGACCCCCGTGTCCTGGCTCTCAGGCTAGTCCCGGGCTGGGGACATGCAGACGGTGGTGGGAGCTGAGGGGCCGGGTGGGGAGACGGGCATCAGACAGCCGTGAGAGAGGCGCTGCTCATGAGGCTCACAGCGATGGTGCCTGGCAGGTCACTGGGCTGCCGGCTGTTTCGGTCTCGGAGGTGAAGGGTGTGCAAGGCCTGGAGGTCATCCGGGTTGGCCTTCAGTTGCACCTGGCCCAGGAACTCATCCTTCAGGATTCGGTGGTTCCAGACCTGGGAGGAGACAGAGGGTGGGCGGTGCTGGCAGCGGTGGCAAGGCCTTGAGTACCTTTCCTGCATTGCTTCTGTCTCGTCAAGGCCCCTGGGCAAGGCCACGCCCCTTCCAGAGCCTTGGGCTTCCCCTGCCCCTGTCAGAGCTGCCTTCCACGTATAGAGGTAACTCTGTAACTATTAGCTCTGCTGTTGACCTCGGGTAGCCTTGAAAAGTGGTACACCTCCCTATCCCACTTTCCCCATCTTTAATATGAGGGTATCAACAACCCCTAAGGGACCTTCCGGCCCCAACATCTATGGATCTGTGATTGGATCCAGTGGGACCAGTGCAGGGCCTCCCCTGTTTATTAACAGACGGTTTGTCACCCAGAGAGATGTTGGCCTGGGCCCGGGGGACAGAGGGCTTCCCGCCAGTGCGCTCAGAATTGTCCACTGGCCACCTCAGCCTGAGAGGAGAGGGAAGCCCAGGCACAGGGACCTGGCTTTCTGACCCCTGGCCTCAGGAAGCAGCCACCCCGGCACACGCCATCTCATTGCAACTTTTCCAGGTGAAACTTAAGGGTAACTTAAGGAACAAATCCCAAGGCTTTGGAGCAAAGTCGGCAGAAATGACCATTGTCCCTGGCCGGAAGACACCCTGCTGGGTCTCAGAATCACACCAGCTAATCTAACTCACCCAACCAACAGAAGGGACTCAGGGGCACCAGAAGGGGCAGGCAAGAAAATTCCCAAGGCTGTGCCATGCCAGGGACAGAGGTGGAACCAGAGCCCAGCATTCCTGGGTCCTGCCTCAGGCTTTGCCACCTGAACAGGGAAGGGACAGGCCGGGGGCATGAGCAGGCTCACCTGGACAGTGACGGGCTGGCCCGGCTTTTTGCGGTAGAAGATGCCTTTCATGTCGTACTTGGGCGCTGAGGTCCCCTTCTGCACGGCCGAGCGGACTTTGTTGCCCTCACACTTGATGATCACGTAAGAGTTAGCCCCTAGAGAGATGGAGGGGGCGACGGGGTGAGGGTGGGGGCTAGGGCAGGGCCTGGGTGGGACAGATATCTGGGAGGTGAGGTCCTCTCCCCAGAGCAGAAGCCTAGGCACACGTATTCAGAGACAGGAGGGGACACACTGGAATCTCTGGCCTCCAGGCCTTTACCCGCATCATTTCCCCGCTCAGTATCCTTCCGTCCTACTGCATTTCACCAGGCTTCGCACCTCAGTGGGTCCTCAGGCCGGAGAAAGGCCACTCCCTTCAGGAGGCCCTTCCTGAGCCCTCCCTCCCTGCTGCCTGTCCCTGTGCCTACTGCCCCACCTCACTAGAAGCCACCCAAGAGTAGGAAGCAGAGTGTTCCTCTCTATGCACCCAGCTTCAACCCAGGGCTGGGCCTGAGTGGACGTCGGGCAAGGTTCGCTCGTTCAGTGATCAGGAGTGGGAGAGCTCTGGAGGGTGGGTGTCTACAGCTGCGGAGGGGAGGGCTCATGGGGCGACCTCCCTGGGGAGGGGGGGGGCTTTCCCTGAGCAAGCGCACCTGTTGGGGAGTCCTTGAGACCAGCAGCCCTCTGGACATGCACCTGGGTCACCTGCTGGGGGTAGCCACACAGGGAGCTCCAGCAAGAGCGAGGCGGCTCATCCAGGCAGAGCTCCCTAGTACAGGGCCGAGGAGAGAAGGGAGGGGGGCATGGAGGGGGGTCAAGAAGATAGAAGATGGAGGGTTCAAGGAGAGGGGAGGGGGCAAGAGCAGTGTTTAGTCGAGATGCTGCCTGTCCTGGGTAAAGCCCCTGGGCTTCCTGCTGCTCTAGCCCCACCCAAGGGTGTCCCATCCTTCCCCAAGGGAAAAGCAATTTACTCAGCACCTACTATGCGTCAAGCCCTCTGTTGGGATGTTACAGGAATTATTTGTAATCCTCACAAAGCCCTGGAAGGTAGGTGCCTATGATGCCCATTTTACAGATTCGGAAGCATCAGGCTCAGCAGGAGAAGGGACCTGCCCAGACAGGGGATGGAGCTAGGCTGGCAGGACCGAGGCCCAGCGGTTCCACCACACAAGCTGCCTCCCGCTGTGGGGTGTGGGCAGGCGGCACCGAATCTGGGCTGCCCACCCAGGAGGCAGGGTCTACGCCCCCACAGGAGTGGGAGGGCTTTAGCAGTCTGCCTAGCCCGACTTTACCACTGGCTGAAAGGTCTTGGAAAACACCCCCAACCTCAATCCCCAATTCTTATCCGTAAAATGGAGGGGTTATGCCTCCCAGCCCGGGTTCAAGAAAAGCAAATGAGTGAAGTCTTTGTTACTGTGAAGTGCTATGCACATGAGACAGAGACCGGGACCAGGGAGCAGCGGGGAAAGGAAGGAGATGGGCCCTGGGGTGTCTGGAGCCGGGGCTCTACACCTGCGGTGGACACTGAGCATCGCTGGGCCTCGGATTCGCGGCCAGCCTGACGCGGACCTCGGGCCCACCCACCCCGGCCCCGAGCCCGCCGCTATGCACCGGCAGTTGGAGGGCACGTCAGTGAAGACGCGGAGTAGGAACTCGCCGGTGTGGCCGGGCTCGAAGGTGGTGGGGATGATGACGTAGCGTCCCGCGGGCTGGTCCGTGCGCAGGAAGACGCTGCGCGAGTTGATGTAGATGGAGCTGGCGGCCCTGTGCTGCAGGCTGTGCATGCGGTACTCGCGGTTCTCTTCCACCTGCGGGCGGAGGGGACCGGTCACAGATCCCCAGCGCCACTCCTCCCGCACCCCACACCGCTCGCTCACCACCGTGAAAGAAAGTGATAGAATCCACTCACATGAAATGCCCAGAAGAGGCACAGCTACAGAGACAGAAGCAGAGGAGTGTTTGCCTGGGGCTGGGGCAGGTGGGGGGGAGGTGCATGGGACTGCATGACGACGGGTAAAGGGTATGGGGCTCCTTTTTGGGGTGAGGAAAGTGTTCTAACGTCGACTGTGATGATGGCCGCAACTCTATGAATACACTAAAAGTCACCGTGCACTTGAAATGACTGAATCGTACGGTACGTGAATTATATCTCAGTTAAGCTTGTTAAAGTGGGGGAGGCAACAGGAATTCCCCTGATAACAAGGTCTGGGGTTTCTGACCATCACAACAGAAGCAAGTACCACTATCTGCCCAGGTCACAGCACATGTCCATGAAGTGACATCGCCAGTTCATGGGACATGCTGGACAACTGCTGGAACGAAGGCCACAATAAGCGACAGCCACATCAGTCAGACACATCATGTGGAAGTCCCAGCACAGCAGCGAATGGACCAGCCTGCTCAAGCACATGGGTGCCAGGCATGCAGCTCAGACCGTGCACCTGGCATATCCATGTGGGGTCACTAGGTTCTCAGTGTCTGACATGCTGACCCTGTCCAGCGAGGTCATCCCACACAGGTCACAGCATGGGGAAGGAACTCGGGTTCCAGGCCAGGAGGAGCAACCGCTGGGGAGCCTGCCTGGCTCTGCCCAGGGTGCCTCAGCCCTGTGCCTAGCATTGCCTCCAATTCAGGGAGACCCAGAGCCCTGGGGGAGGGGACTCCTCGAGCCCGGTCCCATCCACCAGCCATCTTTTCCTCCCCCCGCCCAGCAGAGAGTCCAGGCCTAGCGGGTCTGGGGCAGGAAAATTTCAGGCTGGGTGCTGCCATGGCAGCAATCCCAGGCAGGTTGGGCCCTCTGTCGATACTGCAAATGGAGCCCATGTCACGGCATGTTCGTGGGGTCAGTGGTCAGGATGGCAGGGATGACGTCAGTGACTAAGGTGCTCTTCCCCTGGTGCAGGTGGCCCGACTCCAGCTCCCTCGCTCCCTCACCCACAGCAGCCCTCACCTTGTAGATGTCAAAGCCAATGACCAGATTTTCACCCTTGCCGTCCCGACGGGTGGACTGCTTTGGCCGCTGCTGGATGCAGATCAGTACTTCATCTTCTGGCTTCTTGACATCAAAGATGTACTGCAGGCTCGGCCGAGAAAGGGAGATGCCTCAATGAGGCCGTGCTGATGAGGGCCTGCTGGCGCCCCGAAGCTTAGCCCAGAGCCAGGCCCCAGCTCAACTGTGTGAGCCTGGGCAAGTCACGCCACCTCTCTGAGCCTGTCCCCTATCTGAAAGATGGGCCTACAATGGCTACCCTGCATGAAGGGTGGGAGGGCTGGATGAGATTACTATGCTCAGCTCAGAGCCCATACGTAGTCAGTGCTCAGTAAAGACACACCAAGTGTGGGGCTGACGCAGGTGGCAGGGGCATGACCAAGGGGGCTGCAGGGGAGAGGCCCCTGTGGAGGAGCCAACCTGGCCAAGCTCCGCCAGAAGGAGCGGCATTGTGTGTGCGGGAACAAGGGGGCTGAGCCCCTGGCACAGCCTCCAAGTACCCCTGTAGCTCTGGACAAGACCCTCAGCCTCAGAGCCTGTTTCCTCAGTTTTACCCTGTACAGGTCAGATTGTGAGGTTGGGGACGACCACCCAGACATGCCATCCAACCCTGCCTGCAGGGACGGGCGCACTGAGGCCCACAGAGTGACAGGGTGTGCCAAGGTGCTGCAGGAGTCCGTGGCAGGACAGCAGCGAGGCCCCCCCAGCTGCTCGAGAGACAGGGTGGGAGCCCCCGCGAGTGCTCACCTGCGGGTTCTGGAAGAAGGTGTCCTTGTGGTTGATGCAGCCCCCGCTGCGGTTCTGCCTCGGGTCCTCATGCCGCGTCCAGGCCCCACGCAGCCGGGCCTCCTCCCACGTCTTGTGGATGCTCAGGTAAGATGTGTTGATCAGGCGGCACTTGATGATGTCGGTGAAGTATCGGCACACGTCCTCGAAGGTCATCCTGGGCGTGACAAGGGGTGAGCCAGGCGTGTCCCCCACCAGCCCACTGTCCGCTCACCCTACATGCTCTGAACTATGACTCACACCAGTGTGAGCATGGACATGGCATCACCCGGACCTTCACGCCTCTTGTGGCCTCAGTTTCCTGCTTTGTAAATTGGGGATGGCTCTAACAGCAGCTGCTCATCTCCCAGAGCTGCGGTAGGAATTAACGAATGCAATAAAGGCATGCTGTACAACTCCTGGCAGACAGAAGCAATTGCAAAGCCTGGCTGTTACAGATACTACAGCATGAAGAGCTAATATGCAGAGCCCTCTACAGTTTGTAAAGCTGTTCCTACCCATTACTTCGAGGCCTGCATAAACGAACGGGTGGCAGGCCCCCCTTGGTAAGCACGCTGCAGTGGCCAGGAGGTACCCGCGGTCACTGCATGCTCCACATGTTTTCAGGAGCTGGGCGGGGAGGGGGAAGCGCTCACCCCCTTCAGTATGCACAAGTGAGAATGTGCACATATATGTACCATATGTGAACATATATGAGAAAGGCCTTGGGAAGAAGCCCCTTACACTGACGAGGGGTTTCTATTAGTGTATTTTAATTCAACCGAGCCCGGAGCCAGACTTGGCACTGTGGACCTCCACAGTAGCCCAGAGCCAAGGGACCTGAGGAGCCCCCCTGACTCCTGCAGAAGGGGTCCTCACTGGGGTACCAAGGTCACTGCTATCTGCCTCTGGGCCTGCCTGGGGCCCTCACAGCATCCACCACACACAGGGTACCCAGTACCACTCCTGAGAGTGGCTGAGTCCTTGAATCAAGTGTCCTGCTGAAGGACGACGCTGAGCTTGGCACATAGTCAGGACTAAATGCAGGCTGAGTGCAGGCAGGGTGAGTGAATGCAGGAATCAGTGAGTGCAGGTGAACGAACACAGGATGGACGAGTGCAGGTGAACGAACATAGGATGGACGAGTGCAGGTGAACGAACACAGGATGGACGAGTGCAGGTGAATGCACACAGGATGGACGAGTGCAGGTGAATGCACACAGGATGGACGAGTGCAGGTGAATGAACACAGGATGGACGAGTGCAGGTGAATGAACACAGGATGGA